>JUFY01031000.1:0-104271 GCA_001855655.1 Leptopilina clavipes | reverse complement strand
ATCAAGCAATGCACAAATCTTCGACTTTCGGCTGCGAAATCGATGCGGGAGATACGTACTTTCGGCCGGGTGTGAAGAAATAGTATATTACATTATAAGGGCAGAAAGTTCGAAATTCCTGCATCGCGTGAAATGATGCCCGAGGCGAAGCCGAGGGCAACATCGCGATGCAGGAATTTCGAACTTTTTGCCCGTGTAATGTATACTATTTTTCTTTACATCCGGTCGAAAGTACGCTGAATAATTCATATTTATTAAAACTATCCTTATCGCGTTTCATTTGACAGCCGGCCATGATTTACTTTTGCTCCTCGTTTCAACGCCTCTATCGGAGACTTTTAAAGCTTTCTTATATTAAAGACTCTGTCGGTGATTTTCGATGCCTGCCCCGACATTTGCAGCACGAGCGAAGCGAGTGCTGCTGGTCGGGGGGGCAGGCATCGAAAAAATATATAAATAACAAATTAATATTTAATTTTTTAACAATTTTATTTGTTTTTTACAATATTAAGAAATTTAGTATAAAGTTATACAACATAAAGTTTTCTTGTTATTTTTTTTCTTGTTTTTTATAACATCGAAAAAAAATATAAATAACAAATTAATATTTAATTAATAATAATAATAATAATAATATTGCCATGGAACACATTGTTTTCGTATTTAACATTTTTCTTAACTTTTAATTTGAAGCAACTTTGAGGTTACGTATTTAATAACAAACAACAAATATTAGTACGTTGCGTATATCTATATATATTCACGACAGTAGCGCCTATTAGCGCATCAGCCAAACTAAACTGTGTACAAACCGAAAATTACCGACAGTAGTAACTACAGAAAATTCTTTTACTCCCGCTGTGACAGAGGGCATGTGTGTGGATCAAGCAATGCACAAATCTTCGACTTTCGGCTGCGAAATCGATGCGGGAGATACGTACTTTCGGCCGGGTGTGAAGAAAAATAATTTTTTTCCTTATTTACAAACAAAACCACGTGATTTCGGCAAGTAACCTAACCCTAAAATTATTTTGTACTGTCAATAATTCCGAATTTTTCCGAAGTTATCCGAAGCTTCCGAGCGTTTACGAAACATGCACGAACAGTGACGAATGACAACGAGTGTATATACACTTTTCACGAAATGAAAAATAATTTTAGTGCATTGGTGTTAATTGCGGCTTTAATTTTCTGAGTAAGATAAGGTAATAAAAATTTTATTTTATCACACTTTAGTTTATTTTTTTTCTTATAATTATTCTGTATGTCATTTTTTACAGGAAATAAAGCAACAAAAGGTTATGTAAAATTGAAGATCTAACCTAAAAATTTGAAAATTAGAGATTTTTATACAATTTTCAATATTATAAATATAAAAAAAATGTCATTCCCTATTTTACGTTCTGTTTTCCTGGCACAACGATGTTCGTCACGAATTTTACAGAAGGTATGCTAATTTTCTCTTTTCTAATAATTACAAGAATGTGAAAATACTCACAAATTTTATAAATTAAAATTTCAATTCTTTAATGATTGTAGGGAAGACAAATAAATACAAGCAAAGCAATATTTCAAAATCCAATAAAAGATACACCAGGAAAGGCTTATAATAAATTATTTATTAGCTGGAAATCAGTTGTTGCCGGAGTAGTAATTGGTGGCGGCTTTTTGGGATATATGTATAAATTGAAAAACGAAAAAGATTTACGAATAGAACGAGAAAGAAGACGAGCTATTGGAAAAGCACAAGTTGGAGGAACATTTGAACTTGTTCAATCTGATGGAACATTAGTGAATTCGAAAGATTTTCTTGGCAAATGGGTGTTAATATATTTTGGATTCACACATTGCCCTGATATTTGTCCTGAAGAACTTGAAAAGTTGGCGTTAGTCGTCGATAAATTGGGTATTTATATAATAATGTGTATTAAATTATGATTATTGATTATGAATTATAAATATTCATTTTTTAACCATTTTCAGAGAATGAACATAAAGTACCTGTTCAGTCGATATTTATTTCTGTCGATCCTGATAGAGATACGCCACAACTCGTTGACAAATATACAAAAGAATTTTCGAGTAAACTTTTAGGTTTGACTGGCTCCAAAGAACAAGTCGACAAAGTTTGTAAAGCCTACAGAGTTTATTATAGTAACGGTCCAAAGGATGTGGATAATGATTATATTGTTAGCATTAATTTATAAATAGATCTCTATCTCTATTCTAATTAATGATTTACTAAAATGCACTAATTTATAAAATTTCAATTTTCAGGTTGATCACACGATAATTATTTATTTGGTGGATCCTGATGGTCAATTTTTGGACTACTATGGTCAAAGTCATACTGCACAGCAAATAGTCAACAGTATTTTATTAAACAAAGTTAAACATGAAAAAATCACAAATGAAAGTGGTGGGTTATCATCGATTTTCGGCAACAAGAATAAAGAAGCAGCTTAATTGTTGAAAAATAGTCACACCAAATATTTCCAATTTTTTACTCCGATTAGTAAGACAAACATTTTATTTATTTTTTCAATACAAGTTTCAAACTGTCAATTGTTTAAAAAATATTTAACAAAATTTATGTAATTTTAATTAATTTATTTTTCCAAATTTTATTTTGATTACCTATGATTATTGTTTAAAAATTATTTTGTAAAATTTATTGCTCTTGAAAGCTTTTGTTAAATTAGATTATTAAATAATTGATGGTCAATAATATATGATAAGTTGGAGTGAAAACAATTTAATGACATAAAATTCTTTTTATTTCAATACATAGTACGTTCTTAATTTGGCTATCGCTGTATAAGAAACATTTACAATTCACAATCGTAACATATAATATATAACATATATTAGAGAGCTTTCAAGGTACGTTTTTTTCTTTTGTTCTGAGTCTTACATTAATTTGTTTTTGGCGGTGAAAAAAAATGATGTTATGTACAGTGATAAGGTTGATGCATTTTTTTGTAAAAACCTTTAAATAAAAATTTAAAAAAAAAGAGAAATGAAAATGAAAGCTAGCATTTTTAAATGTTTTTTTAACACTCACTGGATGACACGACTAAAGCTTTGTAAATCTCAATTTCACTTTTGATTCAGTCAGTGTTTGATTATTTATAATCGAAGAGAGAAATGTTTCTCTCTCCGTGACAATAATATTAAATATCAAACATATCATATTTAATACCAAATACAGTGTTATACTATTAAATATTTTTCACATAAAAAAGAAAAACATTTTTTTTTTCTTTAAACATTCAACATTTAAGCAGATTTTTGAATTTTAGTGCGCCTTTTTGTGTTGTGAAAAAAGTAAAAATCAGGACTGCGGTTGTTGATGCAAACTATGTAGCTCGTAAGCAAGTTGACAACATTCCGAATCGCTCCAACGGTGCTGTTCACGAATTCTCTCCCCTTTCTCGAGAGCGGAAATTGCGGCGCTCGTGGACATTTCCGACATCTGGAAAATTATTTATTAATTGATATACATTAATTTTCCAAGCCGTATTAAATATCGACTAATTGTTTGAAATAATTTTTTAAAAGTAGTTATTTCAAATATTAATTGAACTGGTAATTTAATTTCTATTCATTCTATTATTTGATTTTTCACTTGGGAATAATTATTTGTGAAAAATTATTTGGTAATTTTGTAAAATCAATTTCATTGAATGAATTCGATTCACTTGTGATCTTCTTTCATATTATGAAATAGATTGATTGAACCGTATATATTTGAGACTTTATCTGCTGATATTGCCACTCGTGGAAAGGACATCAATTTGTAATCAATAGTATTTTTGATTGCAGGAAAGTTGGTATTTTATTTTTTTTGAATTTAACAGCACTGAAATAATCACTGATCTAGAATATTTCTCTTTTATTGAAGAAAAATTTTTTGTATAAAGTGTTAATTATTTTATTTTTGTTCTATTTTCTCTACTGTTTCTTTTTTTTGGTAATAATTTGCATGATGTTAATTAAATTTTAATTAAATATCGTGTTTCTGTTACACTTTGATTCTAATTAAACTTGTTAATAGAATTTAATCGATAATTAATTATTTCACGCTTTAATTCTACAGCAAAGAAAATTTAGTTGTCAAATAATTTTCTCTCTTTTGAATAAAGGGGAAATTGTTATTTAGAATTTCTTTTTCAACAAAATGACGTACATTTGAGCAGAACGAGAGCAACGACTGGTCCGTGTATTTGCTGCACAATGGTGATGTGTGACTTGCATTTTGGACACAATTTCCGGCTCCTGGACATGGACCATTTCCAGCACCTTCAATGTAACCCCGACTACTTGTTAAACTGCCACCGCGCGTCCCAAGTCCAACATCTGCAGGTCAGTATAAATATTACACATTAGGTTTCATTTATCATTGGATAATAATTTTTCTTTTTCTTTTTTCAGAAAACGAAATTCCATGCAGAAGAACTTCTAGGGTAAATATATATATATATATATATAATTTAATAAACTAATGTTAGCAAATTAACAGTACCAGTAAATAATATTAGTATTAAAAATATTAGGAGAATTAATAAGAATATTGCGTGAAAAGTGTATAAAGAAATGAGAATTATTAGTTGCATTAATTAAAAAAGAGGCAATTATTATTAGAATTAATGTAAGAATTTTTGCAATTTTCAGGCAAAAAAGGATATTTTGTGCAATATTATAAGATGTAAAAAAGATGCGACCATCTCTCCCAGAAATCGTTCGACTGAGAGGAAATTTCGAAACTTGAGGATAGTTTTTGAAGGATCAAAGAGACACCTTGTGTACTCGCCATCGAGTGAGATGACCGATGATGAAAATCTTGATCACGGAATATGCAAATGCAAGGTTTGTGCCACCATCTTGTTTTACTTGATTTTCGCAATTTACTTGCGTTACAACTACAAGTACTTCCGGAATGTGTTGAATGTCTTTGACCCCATCGGCCACTGCGAAATCGTGGCCACTTTCGGCTCCTTAGAACACGTGAAACTTCCATTCGTACCTCGCCATTCATGAAGCAATACAAAACCGCAACGAAGAAGCCCTTTGAGGTTGAAAAAAATGGATAGGAAAAAGGAAATGACATTTCCAAGATTAATTAAATTATACATCAAAGAGACGAATTAGAAATATAGTTTGCTTTGTAAAGGACTGAAATTGTAAAAAATTGTGAAATTCTTGTTTTGGAAGGAAAAAATAGAAATAAGTTTTCTAGAATGTTTTTGATTAATTAAATTCTGGAAAATTAATTATCTTTTATTTTCATTTCTAAAAATTCAAAGACTTTTCATAATTTTTTTTTTCTTTCGGTTTAAACTTTAAATATAAAAGTAATGCAATTTTGTCATTCGGAAATTGACAAAATCTGAAACTGAAAAATTTTCTTACTTGAAAGGAGGCAAAAAATTGATCACAGA
This sequence comes from Leptopilina clavipes, assembly GCA_001855655.1. Classification (NCBI taxonomy): domain Eukaryota; kingdom Metazoa; phylum Arthropoda; class Insecta; order Hymenoptera; family Figitidae; genus Leptopilina; species Leptopilina clavipes. Next base: position 98,830 of record JUFY01031000.1, on the reverse strand, counting down.
AAAGCCACACAAGCTCGACAGTTTGATTGACACCTATGCAATATGACATGCCCAAAAATACGGTATAATGAACTCCAAATAGTGGAACTAAAACTAGAGTACTTCTTGCCCATCGTCTGTGAATAGAAAAATTATTTTCATTTACTTTTTTACACAGTTGAAAAAATTTTTTAAAATAATTTAAATTAGTGTAAATAATAATTTAAATGACTGAAAATAATTATTGAATTACTCACTTGTATCTTTGTGTCTCTTCCGAGACTGTTGACTTTAATTTCGAGAGAAGTACTCGCACAATATTCACGAACAGTACAAAATTTATCTGAAGCAAATAGTAGGCATTTGATAAATTTCAAAATTAATTTAACTGTCAATTATATTTACAATTAAATTATAAATTTTAGACTTTTCTATTACTTACTAAAATTGAGAGCATTGTAGGCACTCGTATGACTAGAAAAAGATATTCATTATCATTAGTTGTCCAACACAAAGTATCATCGAAAACTGCTCGTAAAATAATCCAAGGTATTACGAATATTGCCGGCATACCTAAAAAGGAAAAATTAAATAATCAGAGAAATAAATTTTAATTATTCCAATAATTTATTTTTTATTTTCTTTTATATGGAACAGTTTGAAAAAAAAAACTTTACCCCATCCAAGAGCAATGTATCCGGTGATACTGGAATTGGAATCAGTGAATAATGCTAGAAAGACGAGATTGTGAAGATAAAGTCCCTCGATGAGAATCCAAGAATAATTGGCAAGAATAAAATATTGCCAAAAACTGACGATAACTTTACATGACATTAAATCGGATTTTAAATATTCTTCACCATCTTTGACTAGAATATCGGATGCTAAACTTATTCCAGATACAAAAAGCAAGTCCTTCAACAGGGCCATAAATGCTCTTGCCATGAACGACGCAAAGAGATGAATGTGTAAAATATTCCTTGGACATCTCAGCTTCCTATGTCCGCAATAAAGAATAACACTTAAAATAATTATCTATAATATGTCTCGCTATTTAAATTTCAATTTCAAAAAAATTTAATTTTACTCTAATTAATTAAAAACTTGAATATTATATTTAATAATCTCTGCTCGCTTTTTGTATTTTTGCTCTATTTTCAGGTTTATGTTTCCAATTATTGGAATCATATTGATATTAGTTTCATTATATTTTTCGAAAAATATTATTTTCTGCATATAAAGACCAATTAGAGAAATATTTTTTTAGTTTTTTATTAATTTTGTTTTTTTAATGCAATTGGAAATATTAAATCGCGATTGGTGGTAGAGATACTATGGAATATTAAGGGGATATTTTTGTGAAATTTTAAAAGTGAGATTTACACGTTATTTTTTATCGTAGGAGAAGTTAAAGATTCTTATTAGTGGCACGTATTTCTATAGTCAATTGGAATGTAGGACCTCGGCTTGCACATAACTCTTCTTTCTTCCCAAAGCATTCAACACTTCCTATTTTTTTTACTTTTTATTTCACAATTAACTCGGCCCATTTGATAAAATGTCAAACTTTCGATCAATAATTTGGAATTATTTACACATTTTGTTTTTTTATTCTCGGGCAATTTTTCTTTTCTGTTATATAATTATTATCTAATTTAGAACAAATTTCATATTCATTAAAAAAAAAAATGATTGTGGATTATTAAAAATTATTTATTATTTATTTTACTTATTGGAAAATTTATTTATTTATGAATTTATTTACTAATAGAAAAAGAAATTTCTCTTCGAGAAAATATAATTAAAATGGAACATTCTGAATTTATTAAAGCTTATTATTATTAATATACTTACTTGATGGCTGCCAAGATGCAAAATGCAACAACTAAGGTAGAAAATGATACAGCGTATCCAGCTTTTGAAATTGCTTTTACAATTGGTAGATATTTCTGTAAATTTAATAAAACGAAAATTATTGAAATGCTTTTTCTCAATGATAAATATTTTCTATGAAGGAAAATTTTTTAAAATATTATGGATATCATATATGCTTGAAATAAGAGAAAAAAAATAGTAGAAGTCATCTTTTTCTTTTTCAAAAGTAAAAGGAAAAATTTCAAAGAGACTGAAAATCTCTTCTGCCAGCATTTTCCTGTAAGCTTTTGTATCCAATAACGTTCAGACGACAACATGTTGTAGTTTTCCAAGTTGTATTGTCTAAGAACTTGTACTTTTAATCTTTTTTTCTCCCTATTTTCTCCTTTTTTTTTATCTTTATATATCAACTTTATATAATAAGGACATATAAAAGAATCGATTGGCGAAATTTATCAATTTTCCCTCTCTCATATTAAAAGAATAATCACACTTTAATATGACAAAACTGATAAATTTTTCTTTCTGTTTTTATTTACTCACGCATTTTGTTTTTAGAAATAATTATGGAATTTTTCTTTTTAATATATTTCTTTTGTATTTTTATTTATTTTATTTTTTCCTCTAACTTAAACAAGTTTATATCCTGAAAGAAAGGTAAAGGATCAAAAATAATGAAAGAAAATGTTTACCTGCTTTTATAAAAAAAAAAAAGAAAAAAAATGGAATTTATGAACTCTTTTAGTATCCAATTTCGTAAAATAAAATTTAATAATTTGACATTTTCTGAGAAGCGGTCCATTCTTTTTATGAAAGAAGACAAAAAAAAGGGGGAAAAAAATTTTCTATTTCATTATGTGTGAAAATGTTACAAGTTCAGTTTATTTATTGTAAATTGAGACAAACAGACGGAAATTTATATTCATTGGAATTAGTTTCATTAATATATTTCACCTGCTATATTGTATTTTGTTTAAAAAATTATTAATTTAAAAAAGAATATAATCAATCAGAATAAATGATTTTTTATTTTCCAAACTTTTGGAACTGGATCTCTTGTAATTCTGATTTATGTGAAAATAACAGCAATGTTTCAGGACAAATCTGTGTGTATATGTATATGTATATATAAGTACTTATAGATTTGGCATGAACACACATGTAGCTGGCATATAAATTTCAAAAATATCTGGCACGTACGTTTTCGCATTTGCTCTTACACTCGATTAACTGCATACTGTAACCGAGGATGAAAAACGAACAAATGAATGTTATTCCATTGAGACAAATCTCCAGCAGGGCTGAAGTTAGATTCCTCTTTGTCCGCCCCGCGAAAAAAACTTCTTATAAGAACGTAAAAATGTCGAGAGTAATGCAATTGCACTTTCTAATGCAATCATATATAATTTAAATTATATTCCCGGAAAATGGGATATTTTTTTTTTTTTTTAATTTATCACCGCCTCTGGTTGATGTTGGTCGTAATTTTTAAAAGTATTTCAAAAAACGGGTATTCTATATCTACACTAAAGAAACATTTATGATTCCAATAATCGACTTTTATACGCAAAAATAAAACTTATTTGTATAGCTTATAATTTTTATTTGAGGCAATTAAATGCAGAAATGATTGTTTATTTTATTTGAATAATTTAATTATTCGTATCGAGTATAAATAATAATAATCAAATAATTTATTATTTGAATAAAATGAATTTTTTTCCTGAATGTAAATTTTACATTTCATACGCAATGATTGGAATTTTACTAGCAAAAATATATGAAAAAGAAGATGAAAAATATATTTCAAATATATATAGATTTATCGTGAATCGAGATTAATGACTTTTTTCGTTTTGTTTTTTTTTTTGCTTTTTAATTAAATTTAAAGTAAAAAAAATTGTTCATTTAGCGAGTGTATTTTGATTTATATTTTTATTTTATTTTTCTATTGACCGATTTTTAAGCAATGGAATATTATTCGCGTATATAAAAATTGCATTTAAAGGTAAATAAGAGGTTATTCAACGTAGTTCACAATAATGTTTGATATTTTTATTTTACCTCTTCTCCACTCATATTTTACCTCTTCTCACTTTTATATATCATCACTTTATATATTGTAGGATACTTTTTAGTATATCTCCTCTCATTTTTATTTTTATTCATTTCTTTATAGATGCTAAAATACGGGAAAAAATTACATATATATCACCAGTGAATAGATATATATATGTATGTATATCCAACAGATTGTAGAATATCCGTTTTTTATAATAAACTTGCTAAGGAGAATAATAAATTCGTTGAACGCCATGCAAACTGTGTCACCCAACTCATCTTGAGTCTGACGGATTTTATATATGAATCTTGGAGAAAAAGTGCTTTAAAGTATACCACTCTCTATTATATATTATTACATTAGATTGTATTATTAAATTGTTTATATATATTATGAACAGGACTGACCATTTATAGACTGAAAAAAAATTTATTTGATTCAAATACAAAAATTATTGATTCAGGTAAATATTTATTTGGATAATGGACAAGTAATCGGTGATTTGAATCAAATAAATTTTTTTTAGTGTATGTATTATATAATATATTTTTTTATTTTTACTATTTTAAATTATTTTATTACGAGAGTGAATGTTCTGTTTGATATAAAAGAAATAACAAATTTGCGGTTTTCTCACATAAAAGCGAAAAACTTGCCTTTTATTTGCGAAAATTGGATTTTAACTTTACACTGACTTTTCAATTTTCTCCATTCAATTTCAATGAATGTTTTCTTTAATAATGTTTTTTTAGTGATATATGTGTATATGGCGAATTATATATATATATATTTTTAAACTCACTTGTGCTAGTGTGACATTATCTGTTGAAACGTCTGGAATGTCCATTAATACAGTAACAAGTGAAGTGTGATAACATTGAGTGTAATTTGTCCAGGTACTGTTAGTCTCTGCAGTCCGGTACCATTGACCATCGGACAAACATTGTCTGGTTGCATTTCCCTTTTAATTAAAAAAAAATTATCTAAAATGATAATAATTGAGATAGAAAGGAATTTTAATACTTTTTAATAATAAATAAAATAAATCTCCGCCGAAATTTTCTTAAAGAGAATTTTTATTGATGATTTATATTAAAATGGAATTGATTTTTCTTTCGCAATTTTGAAATATCAAATAAGGAAATAAAAATGATAAATACCCTTGTATCGAAACCTGCGATATAATGTGGACATGGTTGAACGGCCAATTCATTTGGAGCAGTGGCTGGCCAACAGAGAATTTCATCCCATGTCTGTGGACACCATCCTGTAATTTCAGTAAAATAAATTACTTTGGTATTTCTTATTACTTTTTTCATATATAGGTAACGAAAAAAATGAGTTTTTTTTAGAAACTGTTTTATAATCTTTAAAAAAAAAATATTGAAGGTACATATATTTTTTCTCTACTTTGCAAGAATATAAAGGGAAAAAAATTCGATATTTTATTGCGTAATCGTCAATTAAAAAGAGATATTTGCAAAAAAAAATGTATATTTTTTTTTAAGTTTCTAATTTTTTTTTTTTAAATCATGTCAGTCAGAAAGTCTCGCATGCAGAATAAAAAATCAATTTCACTCTTGGGTTAAAAGCATTAGTTACCTATCTTGTTTTACAGATCCGAGAGAGTGAGTAATTTATAACCCACTACTACTTGAAATCAATTAGTGCAGTATATCAGAATACAAAATTGAATTTTTCAAATGCATCAAAGTATGCGAAGAAAAATGTGTATTGACAAACGCTGGATTTATAGATTTTCCTTGTTTTCTGTTCTTCTTCGTTTCTTTTTTTTTCTTTTTTTGAAATCTGGATTAAAATTTTTATTTTTCCTTTCTTCATCCAATATATCGTGAAATATTTCATTTATATACTTTTGGAATATTTTAGTATTTTCTTGGAATATTGAACTAGTTCTCCTTGGAATGTTGTAGCAATATTTTTTTGAAATATTAATAATATTTTTATAATATTTTTATATTATTTTTATAATCTTTTAATAATATTTTTATGAAGCGAAAATTTTATGATAAACTTATAACGACAATATGGTCTTAAGGCAGAACTGTCTCATCTTACGAGATTTGGTTAATGCTGTTTGAATAGGAATAGAAATTCATTGAAACCACAACCACCCGTGGATGACATTCCATTTGCTCGAATGCACCAGCATATGCGAAATGTCATTATTATATTTTACGAACAGTTTCCATTAGTTTCGAAATGAAATTTTTCAAAAAAAATTTAAAATAATTTCTTTTTTTTATTGAAAGTACTTTGAAAAAATATCACAAATATAATATTTATATTTACTTTGATCCAAATTCCAGGAATATTTTTATTTTTCTTACTAATGAATATTTTTTTAAATATACTCCACATAGGTACTTTGCAAAGAAAAATTTATAATAATCCAGGAATTTAATTATTTAATTTTTTTTTAAACTCCAATGAAAGTTGAATGATTCTGGAGTATATAAATAAAATATTTCCTACAAATATTTTTCAAAAGGAATATTATGCAAATTATTTGAAATATTTCGTGTTTTTAGGAGATAGAATAAATGTAGGAAATAAATTAATAAATCTTAACAAAGAGAAAAAAATGTTTGAACATTTGAGATAGAGATGCGGTGGTATAATAAATTTTTAGAATGCACCAAAATATAGAAACAGAAGTTTGTTATAATGTTGAAATTATATTTTTGGGGGATGGAAAAAAAATTGCATGACAAATTATAAAACTGTCCAATTTCATATATATATATATTACGTTTACGTAACATTTCCCATATAAAAGCAGATAGTATTAAATTTACGTTCATTTTGAATGTCGTCCAACACAATTTTCATTTATGTAAATTAATGCAAATGTTTAATGCTCCTTTTTCAAAGATAAATGTAGACAATATTACTTTACACGAAGGGGATAATTTGACCTGTGAAAATTTCAATTTGTATTCAAAATGATTTAAATCTAGAATGATAACAGTAACACTTCGTCTTTTATGATAATAAAGTGAAAATCTGTGATTTTTTTCATAAAGATATTAACAAGTAACTAAGATGTTTGTCCCTAATTTGATTTATCTACATTTTTTTAGCTAATTTTTATGAAAAGGAAATATTTAATTATTATTTATTTATTTTTTATTAAAAAAAAATGAAACTGATGAATTTTAATTATTTGTTTGTAAAAAATTTGTTTATTATAATTGATGCTTAATATTGAAATTGTTAATTTGTACCTACACGCAGTTTAGGTGAACTTTACAATTTACATATATAAATGATTAGGTGAAGTTTACGAAAGTTTATATACATGTTATTTGTTGCTAAAGAGTAAATAAATTAAATCATCGTGAAGTTGCATTAAACAGAAAGTTAATTAATTATCTCAGCTGGAGAGGGAGAGAAAGGGAGAAAGAGAGCTTTAGGTATTCAAATGTCTGACTAAATCTGGCTGTATCTACTTGGAAGGCTGGGAGACTTTGTTCTTCACTTTCCTTTCCACTTTGATTAAATTAAAATGTTTCCTTTATAACTACGCTTATATATATTTTAAAATAATAATAATAATTATTTATTATTATTATTTGCATATATGTATTTTTGTCCCATATTATTTTATTATTTAACAATTTTGAAAATTATTTCACAAATATATAAAATAATATAAATGAAAATATTAAACATGAAACTAATATAAGAAACAATTATACAAAGAGAATATAGTAGGAAAATAAAATTCTGATTTTTATCAGTGTAATGCTATTATCTCTCGCTAATGTTCGCATATAGTAATTCGACGAATGTTGCCCTACTATTAGTATAGAAGATAATCCAAAATACCTGGAGTCACGCTACATTCAAATACCCACCTGATAAAACAGTAAATTAATTGAATTATTTGTCGAATTTTTTCTTTAATTTATTATTACAATATATTTGTTAATGTAACGTGTACTTTTAATAAATTATATTCTTTTTTCTATAAATTAATAATTAGGAGATAAATAATAATTGCTGGACCATTTTTAATCTTTATTGAAAATCAAGATTTTGATTTTGCTCTTATAGTTTATAACTAAATAGGTAAAGTTATATAGGGTTGTATTTATCCCTGCAATTATCGTTGATTAATTATTACTGGTGATCCTTCAGTAAAATTAATTACCGCAAAACCACTTAAACAGTTCAATTTATAATACCACACATATGGAGGGAAGATAATTTTCATTTTCATTATTTTTTTTAAGTGAATAATCAAGTTTAATATTTGCTAATTTGTCAATATAGATATGGTTTTTCAAATTGATTTCAATTATCTAAATTTTTTTATTAATTATACCTATTAGCTTATTATATAATAATTGTTTGTAGAATATTAATTATTATGATTTAATTTTTTTAAAATAATTATTATCATTTAATTTTTTTTTTAAATAATTATTATATAACTATTGATTTTATTAATATTATTAATAAGAATATTAATACGTGATTAGTAATTAAGCGAGTTCAATTTTATTTAATATATTATATAAGTAGATAATTTGTCACTTTATACAAACCGTGAAAATTTGCATATAGCATTAAAACGTGTCGTTTATGATAATTTTATCTTCACATTTATTGCTTTCTCTTCACGCAGGACATTAAACTTTTAAGTATTGCATGCAGGGAAAGTGAAAAGGGGGTTAATTATTGTATTTTCCAATACTATGATGCAAAATTTGGTTTTCATTTTGTTTTTCGATTGTATTTTAATTTTTCCAATTCTTTTATTTCTAAAATTAAATTCTATTTATTAGGAATTTTCATAATTCTATCAGAAAAGCATAAAATATCAAAGAAATTCTACTCACCAGATAATGAATTTAATACGGGCTGACAATTTTTCGCTTGTGTCTCCCTTATCGTCTCCTGCATTTTTTCACTATTAAAATCTCTGTCCTCCTGTTACAGAAAAAATTTTCTGAATTTAATATATAATAAATTAGTAACATGATTATTATATCGCAAAAAGTTTTAGTATATTAAAATAGTTGTGAAATGTTATATATATTTTTTGGCTAAGTTTTTTATTATATTATATTATTTATTATTAATATTATTTATTATTAATATATATTATTTAAAATTACAATATTTAGAAAGAATAATTTCACTTTAAATATTTATAACTTTATTATATTATTTATTATTTATAACTTTCAATATTCAATTTTTGATTTTGATGATATAAAAAAGTTTGTTAAGAAGATAATTTAAATTTTGTGTTGAATGGCTCATTCTCGTTAAGTAAGATCGATTATTCCAGGTCACTTTCTTGAAATAAACTTGTCAAATCACACTGCCAACATATACAACGTATATATGCTAAGTACGAATTGTGTAATATGCATCGCAAAAGAGGTATGAAAATCTTCCTTAGACGTGTGTCAATAGCACTTTTGTTAGAAAAAAAAAAAATAAAAACAGACGCGAAATTCTTTTTAAAAAATAAAATACCTACCTACTGTGATTTAAAGCGAAGAAAATGAAACATATTCAATACAAAAAGAAAAAGTATTCTCCTTTGGAATATTCCTGCAATATTTTAAAAGAAAATTTTTTCTATAAAAATATTTCCACATTCAAAAGAAGTTTCCTTTTAGAATTTTACAATTAATATTCGAAAAGAATTTTTCCAGTATTTCCTGAATATTTCACAAATAATTATTGCTATAATAATTATCCTAACAATATTTCACAATAAAAATATATTTCTGTAAAAAATTGCACAGTAATACAATTTGTGCTGCATTTTTCTGAATTCCGTCAATTTGATAATATTCCTGCAATATTGATGTTCAAAAAGAATATATTGATTTAATTATTATTTTTCAGAATATTTGGATAGTTTTTTTTTATTCTTTGGATGTGTAGAAACAAAAGTAAAAAATATTATTTATTATTAATTTTGTTCAATAAAGAGTTCACATTTCTATATTTTATAAAAAATATAACCATAGGGATTTATTTCTTAAAAGCAATTTTCTTAGAATTTGATCTTTAAACTTTGTTTCATTCCATATTAGAAGTTATTTCCGGTCCATGGAAACTGAATGAAAGCTTCTAATTTTATTTCCAGAGAGTCGCGCCACTGTCTTAACTTTTAAATCCGTTTACAGACAGTTTCCATTCTTTCTTTTTTTCTTCTTCTGTTATTGAACAATTTTGATAACGTTTATTAGTGTAAAAAATATTTTTACATAATAAATAAATAAATAGCAAAATAACAGTAGGTAATAATAAAATTGAACTCGTGTATTTTTATATTTGAGATGAAAGAAAATGTGATGAATATGCTTTATAAAAAAATCCTTTTTTGGATAAGGAAGCAAAATTATTGTGCCTTACATTTTTTTTTTATTGACTATCAATATAGGAAAATCCTTCTGATATTAGGATGAATGAATCAAATCATTTATATACGTCTCTTCCATACGCATTTAGAAAGAGAGAGATTCAGGTTCTTTTCTCGCGTTCACAATAAGATTCATATATTATTCTTTCTCAATTTTACATTTCTATGAAAAATGGGTTAAGAGTCGTCTCATGAATTTTAAGAAAATACTCATATTTTACTCAAAATAGTGTTTTAAAAAGAAATCTGTTTATGTTTTTATTTAATAAATTTGCTTATGCGGTTAGTTGTTTATAAATAAATATTGTTATCATGTCAGAGTTGACTGCCTTCTCTTTTTTCTATATTGGATATAAAATATGTAAAAATGTTCTTATCTATTTTCTTCTCAATAAGCATATGTTTCCCTCTACAATATAAATTCGATAATATTTATCTGATTTCAATTTTAAAGTTCGGGGCAGATTTTCTTCTTTTGAAATATTTCTAATTTGAAAAGAAAACAAGTTTTATTATAGAAATTTCATTAAAAAAAAATGGGTGTTTTTCTTAGATTATTGTTGCGAATGATTGGAAATAAAGTGTGGTTTCTTGTAGAAATAGGGAGTAATTATTTTTATCTATTTAATTATCTGAAGGGTTCTTAGGACCCTTGATAACGTCATAAAGTCTTGCTAAAGCTTTTAATATATTGAATCGTAAGTCGTCTATCCAATTAATCACTATCGATATATTTTATATGTCTCGAGAATATTTTTATTTCGGAAATGCCAAAAAAATAAAATACTAAATAATTAATTAATGTATATATGGTAAATATTATTGTTTAATGAGAATTTTCCTCTCTTATTTGAATTATTTAATTGAATTTTATTGTTGAATAAAAATATTTTAAACCATTGTACTCAATGGTGAATAATGGAAATAAATAATGGAATGAAATTTCGAATATTTTAATTCAAAAAAATATAAAAATATAAAGCCATTGTTTTATTGTCTTCAGCTATCAATAGCCGAGTATGGTAACTTATACAATATATATTATATATATCAGAGACGAAAATCAAAAGTTGAAAACGACTTTTACGTGAATGGTCTGAAAGAGTTATTTATGATCTAAAGGGTGCTAATATTTTTAAAGCTCTCACGGAATATTGAGAACCTTTTGTGCCAGTTTATAAAGGAGAAAATAATATCAAACATATTAAGAGCTACAAAATTTTATTGCTTTCATCGCGAGAGATATATTGAAAGTTATTTTATTATATATTTTTTAAAAAAATATTACTTTACTTTCGGTTATTAATATAAGTTATTAATTTCGGAAAGTAATTTTAAGTTATATAAGTATTGAGAAATACTTGAAATATAGATTTATCTTTTTAAAAAAATATTATTCCAATATTGCCGAGAATTTAATATAAACATGGATTATCAGAAATAAAAAATTATAAATATTTCTTTAGGTACAAGTTTAAAATATTGTAGTAACATTTTATTGTAAATTCTTTAAAACATTCCAAGGAATTTTTAAATAATAAAAAAAAATTTTACTCTATTCTAAGGAATAATATTCTCATATATTTAATTAAAAAAAGTGGAATATTGTTCCAAGATGACATTCCTACAATATTCCAAATGTTTGTCTATATTCCGAGGGGGTATTCCTGGAATATTTGAAATTAAAATTTTTAAAATGGGCCCATATATTTGAAAATATTTTTTTCCATAATATTCAAGAAATAGAGGAAAATATTTCCCTGTCATTATATGGGGATTTTTATTATTTTTTCATTCATCATTCCGAGCGTTGAATAATCGTTATTTAATTTTAACTCTTAAGTGTTCTTTCATTACAGAAAAGTTGAGGCAATTATTTGAAAATTAAATTATCCCTTGGTATTAGTAAACCTGCCGTGTACATATATAGAACGTGAAATAGCGCTCAAGAGTGAGTGATATTATTAAATGTGAATATATGTGTGAAACGAATGAATGAAATGACATTTTGCTCACATATACATATACGAATATCCCACACATCTGTGCATTTTGTTAAATGCGTGGTTTGCTTTTTACGCTTGAAATGTCATTTTCTTAGTATGGATATATAGGAACATAAAATGCGAGAAATGTGTTTCAAACTTTTTCCATTTCCTTTTAATGGTTCTCCATGTATAAGACTGGAGTAAAAAATACATTGAGACAAATAATATACATATATGTTTCTTTTTATTAATAAAGCAAATTTGACCACCCTCGTGTATTTATAACAAATTATTTCTAAAATATCGATTTTTCTCGTTCACGTCAATCTGACTATGGAGATTAGAATGTTTTTTTTATCATATGTTGTATATGATTCTAAAACAAAAATAAAATACCTACTGTAGAATGTAATTATAGTTTTAGAATGATATAAAAATCCAAGAGAGGAAAAACCAGGAGAATATTCCCAACAGAGCGGGAAGAGTAATTTCTTTTTTAACCCCTTGAGCGGGATGCAAAAAATTTTACAGTCCTCGCTCCGGTTGGCGGGTCAAAAAAATGTTTTACATTTTTATCAAATTTCGAATTTCGAGTTTAATTCGAAATAGCATTAATTAATTAATTGATATTTTTCAAATCTACATTACGATTATAGATCATTATAGTTTTCAATTAATCTAGATCAAGAATGTGGAACACTTAATTTTCAATCTCAAATAATCTAGATAAGTATAAAATTACGTGAGACGAGTCTAGATAATATTTACAGTAGATAAGATATATGCGACAAAAAGGGGGTGGATTGATTAGTAGAATGATTGATTGCTGCATTAATTGATTATTCGATTAATAGGTATAAATTGATCAATTCCTTGGGATATCGGATTGTAAATTAATTAATACCATACATTATATTAACTAATTATTATTATATTCACGTTCATTTTCTTTAAATTAAGAAATAGCACTTCTTTGCTCCGCATATATCTTTTTAGAATTAATTTTCGATTTATCATGTTTAAAATTAACGAAAATAGAATAGAAAAAAATAGCAGTTTTTAAGATTTTCTAAGATTTTCGTCATCGATTTTTCGAGCGCACGGATTTCCGGATGCTACTTTAAAACTCGTTAGAGTAACTTTAGAAATGCTCATTAAATATAAATCCATAATTCCTTTTTTTTACGCGCAATAATGATTAATATTTTTTTTTCAGTTTTCATTTTTATTTGCAGAGAAAAAAATAACAAGATATTCTATTAAAATGTAATTAAAGCATATATGTATGTATATACATACATTTAAAGTAAAAAGAAAAAAAAATTTTATAAAAGAGGGGAAAAAAAGTTAAAATAAGAAATTTCAAAGTGTACTTATGTGAAATTATTATTTATTAATAACAATGAAAAAGTTTTTTGTCATTTTGTAAAAATAGTTTTTACCGCGTGTGGAAGAAATGATTTTGTTAAAAGTGCTGATTAAATGTGAGTTTTCTGAGAAAAATTTAAAGATTCGTAAATTAAAGTCTCCTTTGTTTACAGTTTCATTAGCAGAATAATAACGTTCTATACTGGAATTCCGAGCTATTAATATTTCCCACCCTTATTTAGGGTCTCAGATTTTTCTTTAGTTTTAATACGTTAGTACGTTTAGTATGTTTTAATACAATAATAGATTAAAAATTCACTAATATTGACAAATTATTATCCATGAATCTATCCCTTGATTGTGTAATTCAGGAAGAGTAAATCTGTCATTTTTTTTATTTTAAAAATATTGATGAACTTTTCTCCAATTTTATCCTATTTATTTATTATTTAATACAATGAATAATATGAGAATTTATAATATTTATTTAAATTGAGTAATTTTTTTTGTCTTTGAATTAGATAAAAAAATTGTAATAATTATTAATTTATGTATTTTTTTATTTTTACTTGTGAAAGTTTTCCGGCGATTATATTAAAAAAAATGGGGTGTAATTTTTTTTTTTAAGTACTTGAATATGTATTAAATATCAAAGTAGAAGTACACCGCGAGTATGACGACTTGTACCTGTTCATTAAACAATGTGACACCCGTCGTCGTGAGCTCGTAACCCTATATAATGACTTCATAAACGAGCACCTGCTTCAGTTTTGTCCTCATAAATCGTATTTAACTCTTTTGGCACAACATACATTTTCTTAATCGCAAAGAGGAAGTAATCAATTTTATTAAATGTACATTTGCACGTTTCAACATTTCAATTTATTGATTCTCATTTATCATTATTATTATCATTATTATTATTATTATTATTATTATTATTATTATTATTGTTATTATTATAACGTGTCTTTTAAATTTATTTCAAATAAATTGCAATTTCATTTATTTGGAATAAATAATTAAAAATATTATTTGATAAAAATTTCAATCATAGTTACAGTATAATGATATAAATGGAATAAATTGTTTATGTTTTCCATTAAAAAAAACTTTATCTTTGTTTACTAATTTTCTTGGAAATTCCATTATAGAGAAGACAGAAGACAAAGAAATGATATTATATACATAATAAAAAAATTTGACAAGCTTAAGATTTTTATTTTGCTTGATGAAAATGAATAGGTTTTATCCGCCCATGAGAGAAAAACCTTTTAAGTGCAGTAATTTTTTGCTGTATAAAGTAGCGAAGAAAATAGAAGATCCTTCAATGATATATAAATTCTGTGACACAATATTTTCCTCCGTGATAGTCTCATAAAAATTCAAAGTAGATGTCAAATTAGATTCAGTTTTTTCTTTCAAAAAAAAAAATTTTTTTCTTCTTTTTCCCTTCCAAGTTCCACAAGAACATCGAGACACTTGTTTTATATCGTCCGTTTTTCTTGTAATGAAATTTATACTTTCGTTGAAAGTCTCTATAGGATATAAGGAAAAAAACCTTACAACCATATAAAGATATGTTAGGAGATAAGAGGGATTAATTAAAAATTATTATAAATTTCGTTGTCAATCCTCTTTTTAACAAAATAATCAAAATATTATTTTGTTAGATATTAATTATTATTGAATGTTTGCAAAGTTGGCGTATTAAGACGTAGATGAAGTTTCGATTTTAATAATATACCGGATGAGTTGGTATGCGTTTGTATTTGTGTTATATACTGTAATTTGTGGTGGCGCACCCCGAGACGATCAAACAATTAACGAAAGAGCCAACTTGCTCTCTTTACTGCATGAACCGAGAAGAGTGTAAAAATAATTGCTAATCCCTCAAAACAAATGAAAAAAAGAATATTTGTTAGTTACAAAACCATTATTAACCTAATGTTAATTTTCAAAAACTTGTATTAATTATAATAATTGTTTTCTACAGTTGGTAGTTTTTGCAAATTGCGCATCAGGAGAAGGAACTGGTTAATTAAAATTATATATTAATGGTGATGAACTCATTTGGAATTCTATTTGAAATTAAGAAATTTAATCCATCTAATCCGTCGAAATTAATCCGCATTCCTTTTTTTGACTTGAAAAGAATAGTTTGAATTTTATTTCTTACAACGAGAATCCCCTTATTTGCAAAAAGGTACCTTTTCTTCTTTTTAAAATAAGTCCCTTAAAATATAAATTCTACGGGAATTTTTTCACGACAAAAATTAATTAAAAAATTATAGGTAATACCTCTTGAAATGTGAAAAATTTAATTGAAAACGTTTTTACTCTCTAAATTTGAATTAGTAAAAATTTTAACTAATTTGAATTAGTGACTCACTTTTTACTTTTGAATTAGTTAACATTTACTAATAAATAGTAAAAAAAATTTTTCTACTAATTTATTAGTAAATTTTAACTAATTTTTACTATTTATTAGTAAATGTTAACTAATTCAAAAGCAAAAAGTGAGTCACTAATTCAAATTAGTTAAAATTTTTACTAATTCAAATTCAGAGAGTAATAATATTTAAATAATCGAATTCTACATTTATTATTTAGTTCGGGGAGAGAAGAAAAATATTTTTAAAAATATATACCGTTTCTTTATATATATATTGTAGATAATCTCTTGGAGATTTTCATGGAACGAAATTCTTAGAGGGCACAACTTAAATTCCTTTTTCATATAAAAAGAAAACTTGGATGAACTGATCTTCATTTTCGTGTGTCTCTTTATATTTATGTTGTTCATGAAAGACTAAGTACTTTGATAAGTATTTTCATCTAAAAATAGATAATACTTTTAGTGGTTTCTACCTTGCGAATAGTGTTTATTGTTACATGACTGTTACCTTGCTGTCCTATTATTACCTTTGTTACATAATTTTTATCTTATTACATAAAATTTATTTTGTTACGTTAATTTAACCTACACGTTACGTATAACTTTTATCTAAATTTTAAACAACCGTTTGTTTGTATTTTTGTTTTTTCTCCATTTTTTGTTTTTTTGTGTGCATTAATAAAATATTTGTATATAACAAGTAATGTAACAATAAACGAAATCTTTTAGAAAACAATTTTGTAACCACTGATCACTAACAGTTACATGCAAAACTTATTTCTAATTTAGTTTTTTTAAAGATTTGACAATTGACAATGAAAGATAATGTGACCTATTTTTATTTTTACAATTGAGAAATGTAAAAAAAAAAAAGGAAAAAAATTCGCACAAGATGAAAACCCAGAAATGCCATCCAGTGGCTTCGTAAATCCGATACAAGTCATTAAATCCGTAAACCAAAGTGAGATTTATTTCGTCTCTTTACATCTTTTTCCGTTTATGCTCTTTTCATTTTGTTTACCACTGCTTATGGAAAAATTTATATAATTTTACAACAAGCAGGAACAAAAAAAGAAGTTTATAAAAAGAAAAACAAAATTAAAAAGCTTTTCTTTCATATATAAAAGTAGTTTATTTACTTTTTGTATGTATTCTTTTATATTCTTGCCATCTTTGTGTAAAATTTGATACCTACTACTTAATAAATAAAGAGTCAATTAATTAATATATATATTTTTTTTACTATTTTCTAAATCTAATGATTCAAGTTTTTTTTTATATTTACAAAAAATTATATAGAATTATTTTCGCTTTGTTTGTTTTTCGAAATAAATATAAAAAGTTGGTTTTTTTTCACGAGAGAGATGTCAGAAATTTGCAATATGAAGCAATAAACTGCAGGTTAATTAAAAGAAGCGTCACATGCAATCAAGTATCTTAATAAATTAACTTTGTTCAGGCGAGTTACGTAACTTTTACTTTTTATTTTTTATTATGTAAGGTGATTCTATTTTTTTTGCTTTAATTTCAGTTTCTTCAATTTCATAGTTAATTATTTATTCATTTATTTAATACACATAATTGTAAAAATGGCTTTTTTTTGCAAATTATTTTAAAACTAAAATAAAAAATTATTTCATGCTAAATTTTTGTGTTATCATACATTTAAGTAGATTTAAAAAAGTGATGGAACGAGGTTTTATAATATAATCAATGAAGTTTCGTTATTTGCGTAATCTGACAAGAAAACGAAAGATTAGTTTTAGCAGAGCATGTCTAAATTAGTTACATTGCATTAATTAACCGCTTTCCTTTTTAATTAATTGACAATTAACTCGACGTGATTCACTTGAAAGGGCGAATACTTAATTTAAATGTCTTTGTGTAAACTTTGTTGTAAACAAATTTACCCGTTCAATCAGGTCCTGGAATATGTATATATGTATATATTTTCTTTGAGATTGTGCTCGAATAATTTTAATTTGAAATTGAAAGGGGAAAGTTAAAGGGTAATATAAATGAACGACTGTGCAAGCTTCTTTTGTTGTTGCAAGACAATATTGAATATTCACTCAAAGGACATTTTTTAATATTTCAATTTTCTGAAAATATAATTGTATAACTAAAATTTACTCACTGATAAATTGTTGTATATTTAAAAATATAGCTTTAAATTGTAATCGTAACTATATCAATTTAATTGAAACTAAAAATAATTGCAACAATGGTTTTTTATACTAAAATTATAGTTCTATAAAATTTAAAATTGACTATAAATTCTCGCGACATTTTTTAATTATTTTAAATATATGTGGATAAGTTTATTGTGAATTGACATTTTTGTTAAAGTTCAAATGTGTAAAATATATTCTCGCCCTTAAGGAATGTGCAGGTATTGTTAGATAAAATTTGATATGCATTGATAAACTTTATAATAAAATGAGGGCGCTCATATTTCCAAGTTGATTATAGTTTATTATAAATTACACACGCTACTGACTAAAATGAAAAAGAAAAATGAAAAATAATATTTTTCATATTAGTTGAAATATTATGCGTATACAAATTACAGAAAGAATAAAAATTGAATAAAAATTTCAGGATTGAGCCTAATAAAAAATTGTTGACAACTTTTGTGATTAAATATAAAAATGTATTTAAAAAACCTACACTGAAAAAAATTTTAATTATTTAAAATGTGAGAAAATTTTTTTCAGTTTAGATAATTTTTTTTTTACATTTTGTGTACAGTATACGCGTATATATTTTAATCAGTTTTGTATTAATATATATAGAGATAATTTCATCATAGTAATTAATGTTCTCACTTGGTTGTAAAGACAAGTTGGAGAATATGATTTGCTCCGTGCAAGTGTTGAACGTCAAATGCTAATTAATAACAATTCTAGAAAGTTAGCGTGTGTATCGATTTTCGTTAATTTAATGCTTTTACAATATGACTGTTCAAATAATTAAAAACGAAGAAACATATATTTTAGTAAATTTAAAAATCATTTTTCTCGTTATCGTATTTTTTCCGCCATTTATTTGAAAATTTTAGTTAAAATTTGTTTTTGACTTTTATTATTGAAAAAATTGAATTTTAACAATATAATGAACCGTCATTTATCTTCCTTTCATGGATGGAATTTTAATTTTTCAAAAACTTTAGAAATGTATTGGAATAATTTTTCTTTTTTTTTTTTGCATTCCATTTGCAAGATTAACTCTATAAAACTTTTGTGTTTTTGTGCGTGAGCGTGTCCAACATATTTTCCGCTCTTTATTGACGAAATTATTAATAAGGCCTCGGAGGAAAAAAAATTATATGAGCAAAAAGACTTTTTATCTTTAGGGCTTGATGGAGTTTTCTGCAATTTTCAAAATTTAATTTTGAAGCAGAAGAAACTTTCTTGGTTTTATTGGGCATTGTTTTCGAAGAATTTCACGTTTTATTGAATATTTGATTATAAATGTTCGATGTTTACTATACGTGTTGCAAACAGTGAAAGATCCTCTTCCTATTCTTCTCTTTTTTTTCCCTTTTTCTATTTTTCTATTCTACTTTCTTTTCATTTATTTATAGGTATTATTATTTATTATCATTTAATTATTATTTTATTATTGTTTTCTAATTATTATCATTAATTTTCACGGGCAAGGAAGAAAAAAATTCTTTTTGTTTTTCGTTTTTTTAATCTTTTCTTTTTTTTTTTTGAAAACATATAAAAATATCGACGATTTTAAAATATCTTTGCGCATAAAATCGAAATTAATTATTCATAACTTGAACTTTTCGCGTACAGGTTCATTAAAATTTCAAGGTTACTTTGCGTTAATGTTGTGAAAACATTAATACAACTTTACATTGGGGAATTTCATATTCTACAACATAATTTCCTCCCATGAATTTTCTATTTAAACGCAGGATCCGCTATTGTGTCTTTATTATATACATATATTAAATATCAATTTTCTCTATGGAAATTTATACCCCTTTGACTATAGATTTGCTATTTTTTTATACATAAAAATTAAAATAAGGAAACAATTTAGTTTTTTTTTTTGAATTTTTTTTTATTATTTTTTATATTGAATATTGAATCTTATTATGACTTTATTAAGTTAGAAAAAGTATTTTGCACGTTTATATGTTATATTTTGTATATATTAAAATATATAAATATTACAAAATTGTAGTAATGCAGTTTTCTCCAAGTTTTCACAATTTGTGTTGTAATTCTATATCTTTTCCCTTGGAAACATGAACTTTGTAAAAGAGCTATCTATATTATATAGAGTTTGAATTTCTCAGTATCATGATTGTGCATTTTGTCATGCTTGAATGCTTCATGGAACATGGAAAATCTTCTAGTAAAATTTTCTTCTACTGTCTCGATATTTGAGGCAAAAGACAATTACGTCTAATGTTGAGATAGAAGCTTAAACGTGCCATAGAATTAAATAGACGGTTTTTATATAAAATTATACATATACAAAAAAAATCCCCTTTTTTTATGTGTATATATTCGAAAATTTACCGCATTTTTTTTCTCTTTTCACATGTTCATTTATTTTTGTTGTTTAATTTTTAGAATTACTATTTTAGTTTCTATTTTCATTGAAATTTATTTGTAAAGAAAACGTTTGAGCATCTTGTTTGTGCGTAATAAATTTCTCTGCAAGGATAAAATTTGAGTCTGACGACACAGGTACGTTTACTACTGACTGACTGACTGACTTTATATCCGTCTGACTAGTACTTACATTCACCACTTTCAACTTGAAATCATTTTGATGGCTTCGAGTCTCGACACTTGTCAATATTATTGAGCGATTCAATTATTGTTGATTGATTTATTGTTAAAAATATTTCATCAACTTTTAAATAATTTTTTTACCAACTGGGTATAAATGATTGTAGTTGCTTGTATAGTAAATATTACTTATTTTTCTATAGTCGTAATTAGGTATTATTTTTAGACATATGGTAGTATGGTATTAATTAATTAAATCAGTTAATTAATTACTTAATTGATTGATTGATAAAATTTTGGTATTTATTTCATGTCCTTTGTCTATGGTTTCGAGGAAAAGAGATTAAAATTATTATATCCTTGACTGTCGTTGAAACATAATCCCGTGACTCAAAACTTGACAAACAATAATTATTATAATAGCACTTTGTACCCTGAACCTGTCTTTATTTTGTTTCATAATACCTCATTGACAAAGGGGTTTCAAAAAAAAAAAGAAAAAAGAAGAGGAGAAAAGGGGAAAAGGAAGAGCTGCTAATAAAAGCTAATCAACTAATGATTCTTTAAAAGGACGGTGTGCGAAACAATCCAATTTTATGGGAAGTTGAAGAGCGATAAAGAATCCATTACGTAGGAAACTTTTTATAAAAGCCAAAGTTTGTTTTCGAAAAATTATTTTTCAATTTCATACACTTTGGTGAAATATAATATTCGTTTATTTTCCTTCAAGTCAATTTAACTTTGCTTCAATATTGTTGAAATGTTGTTTTTAATTCCTCAAGTGCTAAAAAGTTGGTAATTCAATTCATTAATAATATTCATTTCATTATATTTTTTTCTACTTGTTTAGTATCATTATTAATTTTTCGTTTTTTTCCACCATAATGGTACTTTTAACCGCATTAATCGGTGATAGTAATTTTTCTATATATTTATTTCTCTTTAAATAATTAAACTAATAAAATAATAAATTATTATTTTACCTAATATGTTACATTCACAATAATTTGTTTAAGATTAGAAATGAAACAGATTTTCTCCCCATAATAGAATTTACGAGGAGGTATAAAATGCAGGAACTTGTTGTATGTATTTAAAATATTAACACTAATCTACAGATTAAAATCATAATCCCATCTGGTTGCAAAAGTAATAAACACACCTTGACATATTTGATTATTCTGTACGTGAAATTTTCATTTGTTTGTTACATATATATATTATTACGGGAAAAATAATTGCATCATTATTCGTTAAATTCCTATAAGAATTTCCACAATCTTCCGAGTAAAATTGTATATCGCTTGATAAGATATCAAATTATCAATTATTGAAAACTCAATTATAATCGCCGTCTTTTCTTTTATATGAATATTTTTTTAAAATTCAAATAATAATAATAATAATAATAATAATAATAATAAAATAAATAAATTCCAAATAATACACTGGAAAAAAAATTTATTTGATTCAAATAATCGATAACTTGACTATTATCGAATAAATATTTACTTAAATCAAATATTTTTTATTTAAATCAAATAAACTCTACTCGAACCAATTTATTCTTGAATAAGCAAATACCATTTGACTTAAATAAAAATTTTTTGATTTACAAAAATAAATATTCATTTAATAATGTGATCGATTATTTGTATACAGTATTTTTTTCAATCCAGTGACAAAATTTTTTATATACCGTATATCATTTTTTTCCTTATTAACGGGTGAAAAAAAGATTATAAAGTGGAAAAAAATTATTTCCGGCTACTGGAGTTTTAAAAAAGAAGTTAAGTATTTAACTAGTATTGACATTTCTCCATTAAAAAAAAAAAATACAATTGAATTAAAGTTATCTTGATGAGCGGATCTTTTTTAGTATTTTGATAAGATTCCATATGATATACAAACGCTATCACGTGTAACATTTGACACGAGATTTAATCAATGTAATTTATTGATTTTTTTCTTTTTTATTGAGACTTCTTTAATGGAAATTAATGAACAGAATGATCATTTAATAAATTGATATAAATTGAATAATAACTCGTTAGATATTGACCGATTAAATTTCTTTTAGAAAAAATCTATTAATAATTAAATATTTCACTCTACCTATATTTTTAAGGTATAGTTTTTTTTCACTTTAATTGAAATAATTTTTTTGCGAGTGAAAATATATAGATTTTTGATGCGTTTTTTTGCGGACATTTTATATATGTATTTAATTTGCGATAATTTTTCGAGAAAATCTGTCAACATGTTGCAAACATTTATCCGCGTCATATGAAATTATCACGAAACATTTATAAATGCAACCTTAAACTTTATTTATAGAATCCATAAGGCAAGAGTTGTGCAAAAATTATAAACGTGTGTGGCGCTACTTTGGCGATTGACACGATACAAAATAAATAACACAATGGAAATATTTGCGCAAATTAAATTTTCTCTGGTTATTAGAAAATGAACATTTAAAATTCGATTTTTTGTTTTGTTTAAAAATATAAGCCCCTTTTTTAAATAACATTATTCTTCATCCCTTCTTTTTTTTCGCAATGTCTGAGACGGAAAAGATTTCATGTATATATATACTTCCTGCATACATAATGTAATCACAAAAGCAAAGTATATCACATATTTCTTTGTTTTAAAAAACTTCTTTTCTTTTTTTTTATATATGAAAATATTTATCGTAAATTAAAATTTTTTTTCCAATTTTATCACGAACGATTATAATTTATTTGAAAGAGAAATTTTTTCCCATGGAAAGAGGAAATTTTTTTTTGCAGATAATATAATTTTATATCTATATGGCAAAAGACTTTTGAATAAAAAATATTTGACTGACGTTCTGGAAAATTGCATGTATGTTGTCATATATACATGATATGAAACAAAGAGGAAAATTTATCCTATTTTTTTCGGGGCGAAAAGTTTTTCACTGCAAACGCAAACTTTATTATCGAATTTTTTTTCTATGCCGGAAAAAATTTTTGCATTTTTTATTTTCATTCAATCGAGAAAATAGAAATGGAAATTTTTTTCAAAAAGAAATGAAAAATTGACCTCAAGAATTATTTTTAATTTCTGTTTTTATTTTTAATTTTTGTATTTACTGTTTAAAAGTTCAGATTAACAATATTATAATAATAATAATAATAATTAAATAATGATTTTAAAAAATTTTTGATTAATCCGTAATTAAAATAAGCAAAAGAATAATGGAATTTTTATTTAAAAATGAAAAAATATATTTTTATTTTCAATTAAAGAACTTGATATGTACTGAAAGAATGAAATATTTAAAAGGTAAATTTTTATACAGAAAGTGATAAAGTGCAATTTTCCAATGCTAATGGGGTTAACTATATTATCCATTAAAAATTGTACTTTTATATATCTCTCGACAGAAGCCATTGACGTATATTTTAATTAAGTATTTTTAATTAATATCATGGGATGTTAAAGTATACTTCAAAAGGCACTTTTGAATAAAAATACGTTTTGTAAATAATGTGAACATTATTTCCGCGGAATTTATTTTAAAAAAACAACCAATTATTTCTTTTAAAAATACACTATTCTGAAAAATTCCAGTATTTTATAAAATAATTTCTGAATAAAGTTGATTTTGTTTTCATTATTATTTTAAATTAGTTCACAGCGAAAGGTCTCATTTTAATCAAAATTAAACTAACAGAAAAGTATTTTGAAATAGTGAATTTTTTTAAAATTATTATTTTATAGTATCAACAATTTAATAAATTAATAAATTTGGGGGTTTAAGACCTAAAAACGCAAAATGGGTATAGATAGTAGAATATAATAAAAAATAATAACAAACAGTCAGTGTTTCATTTTAAAATATGAAGTAAACAACTTACCATTTTTTTTTCTTTTTTTCAAAAAAGAAACGTAAGTGACTGTCCAATTTTCTTGTTTACACGAAATTCTCGTGTTCCATTCCGAAAACGGAAATAAAATTTATCACTTGTCACTGGATTTATTAACTACTTTATTTGCACCTCTCCATTTGATATAGAGTATAAAAATGTCATTTATTAACTGATTACGGAATTATTTTTGGAATATAGAAAATTATTTTTATTCCCACGAAATTAACAGAAAAAAAAATTTTTTTCAACGAGAAAACTCTTTTTGTTTATTTTTATTTTCATTGTAAATGATTCACGGCACTCGCGCGCTTATTTTCTCCAATAAAAAATTATTTATAAATAAATATAAATATTTGTGAGTTTATATATAATTTTTTTTTCTTGTTGTAAAATGCACATTCATTCGGTCATGATAGACACAATAAAAATTTGTTACGAATCATGTTTCACCTTTATATTTGTATAGATAATTATCACTTTCTCACATATACATATATATATAAATTGTAATCGAAATAAACTTGGAATGTGTTTGTGATTTCCCTAAAATCTAATCTAATCAACAATAATAATTAATACGCACAAAACATTAAAATGTAAATAATCTTGACTGGATTTTATTTTTGTTTTTTAATTTTTTTCAAGGATGCAACTTATTAATATTACATTATTATTTTGTTTATTATTGCCATTATTATTTATTATTATTATTACTAATATTCCTAATTTTTCTACTAATATTTTAGTTTTTAATTAATTAATATTTTTTATAATTATTTAAGAGTAAAATTATTTCTCCTTGAGGAAGGGAAAAAAATGAAATTTCATTAATTGACTTTAATTTCTGCTAATACTATTTATTTATAAATAATAATAATTTTATTTTGATTTAAAAAAACCAGCTATATGAAAAATAGTTCATTTTTTTAAATTAAAACTAAAGGAGGGTTGTTTTTTACAAATAAGTATTTTAGTAATTATTTTTTGGGCTTTTTTGTTCTTTTTAATGATGAAAAAACAAGAGAGTTGAAAAAAGCGCGCGCGACCGACGCTGGACGTCGTTTCAATGAGACTACGTTACTTGCAACAAACTATATCGTGGGATTTTACGCATGTCCGTCCGATTTGTAAGCATCATTTTCTGTCTTCTTTGGACATGATTCATTTCAAGTGAATCTCTCCTTCTCTATTACCCCACCAACTGTTGCTTCCAACGATATTTTAAAATGAAAATTTCGCGTTTGACACGCGTTGAACAGAAAATCATCGAAGCTAAATGTCATTGTACTGTCATTATCTACAACTGCATTGTCTATATCGATATACATATCCATTATAATGATCATCATTAATAATTAATGATTTGTTATTGTAATATTCGTTTGCTTTGAACCGATATTTATATATTTATAAGAAAGAAACTTATTCACACATCATTTCTCCATTTACAATTATTTATACCAAAAAGAAAAAAATATTCCATTAATATTCTTGAAAAATATTTCATTTAGCTTTCGATCTTTTCAAGAACTATGAAAAGTAATTATTTGAGAGGAAATTTTATTATTTGATAGTTGAATTAACATTTTTATTAGATTTCCTTATTTTAGATATAAAAATCTTAAAAGAAAACTTCGATTTTCGCGAAGAAACAGCGATGTACACAGTTGAAAGACGGGACATCGATTTTTCCTATATGTAACTTGAAAAGTAAGCAAAAACAGAGTTTGTTTTCCTTGAAAAGTAAGCAAAAGAAAATTAGTTCTCGTTAGGGTCTAAATTTTTATTCGTATAAAGACTCCATCAAGTTTTAAAAATATAATTTATTAAGTAAATATTAATTTTTTTTTAATTTATAATGCAAACATCATGTTCAATCGAATAAATAATAAATATCTATATGAAAAATAGATTTAAAAAAAAACCAAAGAAAACTATTATTTATTGCAACAAAAAATCTAATTAGATAGTAAAATACTAAATTGAATAAGAAAATTTTATTTAGTATTTTTATTTTAAGAATCTGATGAAAAGAATTTTGAATTATATTTTCTGAAATTTATAGAAACTTTCCACGTTTTGGGAAGAAAATGAAATTTATTCGTTTGAATTGAAAATAATTTGTGCAATTAAAAGTGCTTTTGACTTATTACTGTATGATCTATTTGACTCTATTCATTAATACGTGACAAGGTTTCAGCGAGATTGATAATTAGTCTTTGTATATTAAATAGAGTGGAAAATGGAAATATTCTTTTCTTTGCAAAAAGTTAATTGAGTTTCATTGCTCAATTACAATTAATTAAAATTATAACAATTATTTACATTGATAGAGAAGAGAAATCCTAATATTAATATACCAAAGAATTTTGTACTATGTTTCTAAATGAAAGGCAAAAAATATATTTTCCTTTTTCACTCTCTTTTTTATCGATTTTTAAAATACTTGGTTACAAAAAAAATTATTGAATCGTTTAGTGTTATAAGACAATAATGATTGTGCATGATCAGTGTCTGTCTCTTATTCATTAATCTTGACAAGGTTTCATTGTGACGTTTCAATGAAACTAAAATTCACACTAGAATTTTGCGGAGCATTAAAGTATTTTTATACACATATTTATGTAACCATTATACTGATTAATGGTTTTATATATGATGTTCTGGTAAAGTGGAAAACTTTCAGCGATTTTTTTTTTTATATATATTTTCTTGTACTGAAATCGATGAAACGAACCATATAATTTCTCTGAAAATAACATTTTCTTTGATGTCAAAACATTTTAACAATATGTACTGCTTTGAAAAGAATATCATTTATACGGATTTCTTGGCATTTTGTAAAAACTAGTTTAAAATGACATATATCCGACAAGGCAGATTGAAATTAAAATCGAAATTGATAAAAATTTATTTAAAAAAATGAACATCATAATTGAGAAAATTTCTCGTATTTTTATTCTCAATTGAATGTTCGTACAAAGCTTCCAATCAAACTGTCCGATCAAAAACGACCATGACTACTGAGAGATTCTCTGACAAACAGCAAAATCAAATATATTCTTTTAAAAATAATGTTTAATTTTGAAAAAATTTGAAATATCCCGGAGGGCAATTTGTCATTTTTATTACTAATAAACCATTATTCTTGAATTACCATTATCAATTTTTTTCCAGAAAATAATATTTACTTTGTAAATTGTTTTTTTTAATATTGCGATAATTGTTTGAACATTTAAAGCGTAATTAACATTATTTCCGAAGCAGGAACATTAATCAATTTGCGATTAATTAATATTTTCTTATCGAAAATAATATAGCGATTAAATAATCTTGATTTGTTACTGAATTATATAATGATTAGATAAAGAAAATATATATGAAACAATTTAATTAAGTAATCTAGAAAAAAAAATAAACTGCGACTTGAATGAATCTGAAAATTTATTGTACCGGTAATCTTATCTTATAAATTCGTTTATAGAAACCAAAACCATGTAATTTTCTTTTGGTCACGTCATATAAAAATAGGGATAAATAGAAATACCTGAAATATAAATTAAAATTTATTGTTCTCACCTGTTCTCGTTGTGAAAAACTTAGAAATGAATTTCGCTTAGAAAATCCATTTATTCGTCATAACAATACATAAATTATACTTGCACTATAAAAAATATTATTCTTCATGTCCATGAGCTTTTTTAATATTTTTTTCTAATTCTTCACGTTCTTTTATTAATTCTTTATAGGCTTGCAAAGCTGGTATAATATTCTTTTCGGAAAATTCTCGATTTGCGAATTCTTCCACAAATTTCAAGTCATCGTTTTCGTACTTGAGATTATCGTAATTTATTTCAGGATGCAATTTTTGGTAAAGATGTATTAATGAAACGTTGTCTTTGATATTTTCCGTTTTTATGTTATGGAGAAATAGATTAGCGATATTTTTATTCCACGCCAAATGAAAAGCCATTGGTCCAAAGTGTCTTGTGGATTTTAATAGGTCCCAATCTTCATTTTTGTCAACACTCTCGTAGGTGAGTTGACATACTTCAAGATATTTTCCATCGTCCGGATCCATTTGGATGCAAGCACGATCCAAAATAAATACATATTCTTTTCGATTAAATAAATCCTACGAAATAGAAGTTAAAATTTATTTCAAATAATTAATCATTTCTAATTAATGTTTATAATATTTGGCGTATTTTAATTACCTCGAGGTATTCTTTATCAAACATCTTTGGCGTAGAAATCTCCCTTCCTTCTACTGGGAAGTAAATTTGATTCATTCTATGTCTCTCGTCCCAATCTGCGAGCCTAAGTGTACCATCTGGCTCTCTCACAGCAATTAATCTATCGTGATTTTCAATACCGAATGTAATATCCGTAATAACAAGTTTCGCAGTGTCATATCCTTGTAATGCCGGATCCTTAGAAAGAACTTTATTAATTGTCGGTCTTTCCTTAACAACTGGAGGCATTTGCAAGAGTTTCGTTGCTCTTTTATCGGCACTTCTCATTGCTTCTTTTAATTGATCATCAGTCATAAATTTATATTCTGGAGTAGCCAATTTGCTATTATCTTTTCGGCGACGAAAAATTTTCTGATAATCACGGCCTGTCATTGATATGAGCAAATTCTGCACTTCCTTGTTAAAGAAAAATGGTGCTGGATCTCTTTCTTGATTTCACGAACAAATATAATATTATTAATATTGAATTTAAAATTAAATACAATAAAATTAAATAATTATATTAAATGAATATAACTTTATTCATAAAAAGTATAAAAATATTAGAAAAAGGAATAATATTGTTATATTTAAAAATTAATAACATAACCTTAAAATTCTTAAATATCTGAAGATTTGTTTCTCTTACCTGCCTTGGTATTCTCTGTGCACAATTCACGAAATTTAATTGATCCTGTCGATTGTACACTTCGTAATATTGTAAAAAATCTATTTGAATACATTGTCTTTCCAAAATTTATTATTATTGGCATTTTTGAACTTGCCATGTTGATTTTTTGTATAAAAAACTAACCTAACCTTCTTAACGACAACACGCGGATGCGGTGAGTGTCGAGTTTAGTCAAACTTTTTTGTCCTTTAATCTTTTTAATTAATTTGTTTAAACGATGAGTATTAAAAAAATATTTTCATTGGTGATGGTCAGAAAAGAGACCGAAATTTTGTTGGGTTTTAAATTGAGAGGATTCGGTGCTGGAAAATGGAATGGCTTTGGTGGTAAATTAGAGCCAAATGAGACGATTCATGAATGTGCTCTACGGTATAATACTTTGTTAATTATTGTTAATTTATATTTGATCAATTATTAGAAATATTTAGTATCATTTAAACATTAATGGACAAATTTTTCTAGCAACATAACCTATAAATTTAAAAAAATTTTTAATGCAAACCACTATGTTTAAAATTAAAATAAATTTGAATCTTTTACAGAGAACTAGAAGAGGAATGTGGCTTGAATTCTAAAGATTTACGACAAATTGGAATTCTTGAGTTCGAATTTGAAAATGATCCAGTTGCTCTAGAAGTGCATGTATTTGATACATTTACATTCGAAGGAAATATTATTAATACGGATGGTAAATTAATTTCTATTTAATAAAAATTGTAATTTTAAATTGGATTTCATTTGCGAATCGCTAATTTTTTTGTCATTATTTTCAGAAATGGAACCGAAATGGTTTAATTTATCTGACATACCTTATCAAAAGATGTGGCCAAATAATTCTTTGTGGTTCCCATACATGTTCAAAGGTATTCCATTTAAAGGTTATTTTCTTTATCGAGGAGAAGATTTAATACTTAAATATAAACTCGAAGAAGTGCCTGAATTTCCATTGTGTTGATTATGAGTTGTTTTAAACGTCATTTCAGTACGACACGTCAGTATTTTTAATTTATAATATTTATTTATATGTTATTAAGTCTTAACAGCCAGTGAAATTATATTTTTATTTTTCTGCATGTCAATTATGAATAAACGTATATTTTGAATTTAAAAATCGTTACGTCACTTCCTTTAGGTGGTGTTCACAGTACTTTAATTTATTGACATAAGAATCAACCTTTATACTCAATTAACCAATATAATATATAAAATATGATTTTTTATTCATTGTCGATTAACAATCTCTTAACTGAAATTGTTAAAATAATTTAAAATATTTTTTTGGTTTATAAATATTATATTTTATAATAAATAAAATTTTGATTTTCTAATTTTGGCGGGTTCACCTGTAACTAATTAAAAATTTTTTCTACTGGCGCGTTATTATGTGACGTCATTAGTAATATAGCTCATAACCAATCACAATATTACGTTTTGGAATATTCTAATCCCGCCTCAGATGGCTCAAAAGAATTGAAATATTTTCAAGAAATCTTTATAAAAAAATCTCTGTATTAATCTTTGTATGGTGATGAAATCATATTTGTATTTTTTATTTTGAAATCTGGTAAAAGAAATAAGAAAAATTGTATTCGCTATATGTTTATCGCATCCAATAGCCGCCATGTTCATGTTGATGCGTCACGTGACGAGGGAGCTGTGGCAGGCAGGCAGTAAGGTGAATGCGCCGGGTAGAAATCGTTTTTTACTCGGATGAAAACAGGATAAAAAATTAACAAGTAAGAATTATTGTTACAACGAAAAATATCACCGATACAATGGATCCCCGTAAATTAACAGAATTACTGCGAGCAACGATAGATCCCGCTCAACAAAAGCAGGCGGAGGAACAGCTCAATCAGGTACGTTTGCTGTCGCTCGTAAAAACGTGCTCGGTTACCTTATCGCCAAAACTGGGGACACATGTGGTTTCTTTAATTTCCATATTTCATCCGCTACTTATTACATTTGTGTTTGCATTCGAAATCCTTTAATCTGTCACGGATTTTCGAAAGCGTGCACAGATTTCTAAGTCATTGATGAAGGGTTCACATTTTTTAGAAGCAAAAATGTGGCTGAAGCTCTGTTATAGTCATAATCCGTCATCCTAGAGCGATTTTATTCCCGTGATCATTTTTCTCTTTTTGAGAATATCAAAAGCGAGGAATTCGATTTACTTCATGATCCCGATTTCAATTATTAAGTTTGAGACAAGAGTATTATCGATGGAAATTTAAGATGATTTTTTTCCCATTTTTGTGCATAAATTCTTAAACTTATCTTTTCAGACTAAAATTTTCAATAATAGTTCAAATTACGCGATTAATTAATTTTCATTTAACCATTTCGATGGAAAAATACGATTTTCTTATTGTTTGACAGAGTTTTAATGTTTTTATTTTCAAATTTTCGACACTAGCGAATTACAATTGTTTTATTTTTCATTTTAATTTTAAAAAATTGTAATTTTGATAAATGCTTGTCTAAATTGTAGAATTTTTATATCTCGAGATGTACTTTTTTCAAAAGTTTGTCTAATTATCAAATTAAAAACATTCGTATTTATCAGTTCAAATTTTATTGATAGTTTTTGATAGATTTGAAAATTTCTGTAATTTGCGAAAAACTAAGGAATTGAATTTCTAAAATTAGAGCAAGAATCCGTAGAATGCGATCACTAATACTGTAGTAATATATGGGAGGTGAATTTTTGTCGAATTC
Organism: Leptopilina clavipes; assembly: GCA_001855655.1. Classification (NCBI taxonomy): domain Eukaryota; kingdom Metazoa; phylum Arthropoda; class Insecta; order Hymenoptera; family Figitidae; genus Leptopilina; species Leptopilina clavipes. Next base: position 66,448 of record JUFY01031000.1, on the reverse strand, counting down.
TTTTTCTTTACATCTTATTTGAAACATAATGTTATATATATAGTAATTCAAACATATTGTTTTCAGATTTACTGATAATATTTTCAATTTGACCTTTGCATTTTCAGTGTGTCATGAAATCTAGAAAATTCGTTTTGATTATAATTAAAAATTTGGTTTTTGCGAAAATTATTGTTATTAGAAATCCCATTCATAATATTATGTAAATTTTATTGTTCTACATTATTCATTTACTATTTTTGTATAAATATTTCAATGAATTATTTTACAGATTCACAAAATTATTGGTTTTGCTCCCACTCTTTTGCAAGTTGTAATTTCATCGGAAGTCGACATGCCAGTTAGACAAGCAGGTGAGATAGAAAACTAATTTAATTTTGAATTTTAAATATTTTCGGAAAAGTTTTGAAATATTTAATTGTTTTTAAAAGTTAAGAATTTAAATTATGCTTCTTGTGATTGTTTTAGGTGTTATATATTTAAAAAATTTAATAACAACGAATTGGGTGGATCGAGAAACAGACAATGCTGCTTTACAATTTAGTATTCATGAGCAAGATCGTGCCATGATTCGTAACGCGATTGTTGATGCAGTAGTAATGGTACCAGAACTTATAAGGTGACATATGATTTTTTTCAAAAGTTGACAATTCAATGGGTAATTTTTGATTGTGAATTATTAAATTAATTTTTTATTTGAAATATAGGGTACAATTGGCAGTATGCATAAGTAATATTATAAAGCATGATTTCCCTGGAAGGTGGACACAAATTATTGACAAAATTACGATTTACTTGCAAAATCCAGACGCTTCCTGTTGGCCTGGTATTCTTCTTGCTCTTTATCAACTTGTTAAAAATTTCGAGTGAGTTCTGAATTTAAAATTTGTTTATATTAAAAACAAATAATCGTTTTTCAATGTGAATAATAATTGCAACAAAAATTTTGTACTCATTAGATACAAAAAAGCAGAAGACAGAGGGCCGCTTCATGAAGCTATGAATTTATTGTTGCCCATGATTTATCAATTAATAATACGACTTCTACCTGACGCATCCGAGCAGTCTGTCCTTTTACAAAAACAAATACTCAAAATATTCTTTGCCTTAACACAGGTATAACTTTTGAAGTATTGAATTACCTTTTTGTTTGTTTTTACTAATTTACTTTACAATTTTGACTATTATAAACAAGCTGTTAAAAAAGAGATGTTAAAAAATGTTTTTAAACTTTACTAAACATTACTAAAAATTTTTATTTACAGTACACTCTCCCTCTTGATCTTATATCAAAAGAAGTTTTCTCGCAGTGGATGGATGTAGTAAGACAAGTTGCAGATAGGTCTGTTCCTGTTGAAACAAATGACCCTAATTTAGATGACGATGACCGATCTGAATTACCCTGGTGGAAATGTAAAAAGTGGGCTCTTCATATTTTGCAAAGAATGTTTGAAAGGTTGGAACACATTTCTTTTTTCTTGAATAATTTTAGAATTTAAAATAAAAATTATTTATTATTTTTTTTTACTTGCAGATACGGCAGTCCAGGAAAAGTAATTAAGGAGTACAAGGATTTCTCAGAATGGTATTTGCAAACATTTAGCGGTGGGATTTTGGAAGTTTTGCTCAAAATATTGGATCAATATCGTAGAAAAGTTTTCATTTCTCCAAGAGTTGTACAGCAATCCTTAAATTACATCAATCAAGCGTAAGTTTATTATTCAATAATGAAGTTAATAATACTTTTATTTATTCAATAATTAAAATACTATTATTATGTCGATGATTTTTTAATATTTGTGTTTGGTGTTTATTTTGACAGCGTTTGCCATGCTCATTCTTGGAAATTCTTAAAGCCTCACATGTATGAAATTATTCGTGACGTCTTGTTTCCAATTCTTTCATATTCAGAGGCTGACGAAGAATTATGGAACACGGATCCTTACGAGTACATCAGAGTCAAATTTGGTACATTAAGTTTTTAATTAAACATGAGAAAAGTCGCGTGAAAGATTTTTTTTATTAATTAGTGAATTTATTTATTAGCAATAAAATATTTTTATTTCACAATTGAAAATAATTTTTCTATTTTAGATATATTCGTGGACTTTGTTTCTCCCGTGACTGCTGCACAAACATTGTTACATGCATCCTGTAAAAAACGCAAAGACATGTTACAAAAGACAATGCAATTCTGTATGGAAGTCTTAACCAGTCCAAATGCAGATCCTCGACAAAAGGACGGAGCTTTACACATGGTAAAAATACTTTTGCATGAAGAAAATATTTTTCTAAATTTTTATACAGATAAAGGTCACAAACTTAAAATAAAAGAAATGATGAATTTTTGTTGTTTATTTATCAATTTAATTAATTTGATTTACAGGTGGGAAGCCTCGCTGATATTTTGCTGAGGAAAAAGATTTATAAGGATCAAATGGATAAGATGCTCATGCAGTATGTCTTTCCAGAATTCAACAGTATACATGGTCACATGAGAGCGAGGGTAAAAAAGATTGTTTATTTCTCTCATGGAAATTTAATTTTAATAATAATCGAAATTTCACAATTTAATTGACGTTTCTGTTATCAATTTTCAGGCATGTTGGGTATTACATTACTTTTCTGAAATCAAGTTTAAGGAAGAATTAATTTTAGTTGAAGCAATGAGGTTAACAATTCATGCTTTGTTAACCGATAAAGATCTTCCAGTGAAAGTCGAAGCCGCTATCGCTCTTCAGATGTTGCTTATTGCCCAAGAGAAAACTCATCGATATGTTGAGCCTTTCATTAAACAAATCGCACTTGAGTTATTGAATATTATCAGAGAAACGGAAAATGATGATTTGACGACTGTTATGCAAAAACTCGTTTGCACATATGCAGAACAGTTGATGCCAATCGCTGTGGAAATTTGCCAACACTTGGTAATTGACTCATCATTTATAATTATTATTTACTAGTTGCATTTATTTCGTTTGAAATAAATAAATAAAAATCAAGCATTTGCTTTTTAAATATTATTAACGTTTTTCAAGTTTTAATTGTATTTTTTATTTAATAATTTTCCAGGCGACAACATTCAGTCAAGTTTTGGAAACGGACGAGGGTAGTGACGAGAAAGCCATTGCAGCAATGGGTTTACTAAACACAATAGAAACTCTTTTGTCAGTGATGGAAGAGCAGCCACAAATAATGGCTCAATTGCAACCAACAGTTCTGCAAGTGATTGCTCACATTTTCAGTCAAAGTGTCATGGGTTCGTTTCAACTTATTTTCATTAAAATAGAATATTTTCCTATTTTGAAATATTTCAATCTATTTAATTAACCATTTTTGTTTATAATTTATTTCTATTTATTATTTATTTATAATAATGGAAATCGTTATATTTTTAATATTATACATTTTTATTGTAACTAGGTCTAATTTTCATTTTAATTTATGTCAATTGTAAACGTTTCAGAATTTTATGAAGAGGCTCTGTCGTTGGTTTACGATCTTACGGGAAAATCAATTTCCGAAGATATGTGGAAAGTATTGGAACTTATGTATCAATTGTTCCAAAAAGATGGTTTCGATTATTTCACGGATATGATGCCTGCGCTTCACAATTATATCACTGTCGATACTCCAGCATTCCTATCAAATGAAAATCATATTTTAGCGATGTTTAATATGTGTAAAGCGGTAAGTGCGATAATTTTTTTATTTTAGTCAGAGAATTTTTAACCAGGAAAATTGCAGATTAGGGAAGAAATTTATATAGATTAATTAAAAAGAAAAAAATGTTGTAATTATAGGTTTTGATGGGCGATGCTGGGGAAGATCCCGAGTGCCATGCTGCAAAGTTGTTGGAAGTCATCATCTTACAGTGCAAAGGACAAATAGATCAGGTAATTTATCTCTATACAATTGTATTGAATTAATATTATAAATATAATAAGATTTTTATTCACTATTCTGTTTGTTTTGCTTCTAGTGCATACCATCGCTTGTTCAACTGGTATTGGAACGTCTGACGCGCGAAGTGAAAACTTCCGAACTTAGAACAATGTGCCTTCAAGTAGTAATCGCAGCTTTGTATTATAATCCAACATTGTGTCTCGATGCAATGGACAGATTACAAGGCACTTTGGGTCAATCGGCAGAACCAATTGCTTCGCATTTCATAAAGCAATGGATACTCGACACAGATTGTTTTCTTGGGTGGGATTTAATTTTGAAAAAAATTAATATTTAGTTGACAAGAAAATTGACCCGAAAAAACGATTTTACTACGACAACAATAATAATAATAATAATAATAATAATAATAATAATAAATATTTTTTCGTAGGTTACATGACAGGAAACTTTGCGTTTTTGGTCTCTGTACTTTAATTAGTATGGGTCCATCAAGACCAGCTGCAGTGAATGAGTGCTCTCATCAAATTATTCCATCATTAATTTTACTTTTTGACGGACTGAAACGTGCCTATGCTGCAAAAGTGGCTGATGGCGATGACGATGGAAATGAAGATGAAGAAACTGACATTGACGAAGGCATGTTTGGTCTTAGATTATTAAATTACTAATAAGTTAATCGTTTTATAGACTATATTTTATTTTTTATATATTTGTTTATCATTTATATTGTTCAATATTTATAATCCTTTGATAATTTAGAAGTCCTGTCGTCGGACGAGGATGAAATTGACGACGCTAGTCAAGAATACTTGGAAAAGCTTCAAGAAAAGGTATCGAAAAGCTCTCATCATGGATTCACTGTGAATTCATATCTTCAAGACGGTATTGGAGATGTCAAATCGGATGAAGATGATGATGAGGACTCAGAATATGAAGCGAACGAAGAGACTGCTCTTGAGACTTACATTACACCTTTAGATTCGGACGACACAAAACAGGATGAATATGTCGTTTTTAAAGAAGTTATGCAAAGTAAGTGATATTTAAATCCCTCCTCCATCTTTTAGTACATTTTCATTTGTCGTGTTTTACAATTAATAATTTAAATTAATTGTTAACTATTATTATTTAATTGTTTGTTTTTTAAGATATTGAAAAGACAGACCATAATTGGTATAGAGCCCTTACCAGTAACTTAACAGCTGAACAACAAAAAACCTTGCAAGAAATCATTCTCCTTGCCGATCAGCGTAAAGCAGCGTTAGAAAGCAAACGAATTGAACAGAGTGGAGGTTAGTACATTTTTTCCCACAGTATTTTAATATTTCATTGTTCTATAAAATAAGGGAATAATTATTTTCGATGCAGGTTACGCCTTTCATTCCCAGACTGTGCCCACCTCATTCAATTTTGGCGGTACGCCGTTAGGTCGATAAAGGAAATTATAAGGTTTTTATTTTAGACTAAGTAAGTAAATAAAGAAACAAAAATTATAAAAGTTAATTACATCGTACGACGGTATGAAACAACTGTTAATACGATCATTTAGGAAGACATATAGCACTTCCTATTTACTATTTTTTTGTAAACTAAATGTACATTATCAAGACGGTCGGACTAATTTTTTATTATTCTGAAAGACGTCGATAACAATCTCAAAATAATTAGGTGATCAATTATTAAACTAAAAAACAAAATCAATTCACGCAAATTTACAATCGCAAGGCGATGCTACACTTTGTTGTATAAAGATTTTAAACAAAGAAGAAGAGAAAAAAAAGGAAATGTGTCATTTTATTTTTTAAAGAAAAGTAATAAAATACGCTTTTGTAAACTATTTTTGCTTTGAGGTGATAAAAGAATAACGCAAATTGTGTTTCTTGAGATTTTTTTTCTTGCTTAGAAAGAAATGTACACATTTTTTTTTTAATTTTTAGGAGGGAAAGAAAAATTAAAGAAACGAAAGTACTGTCCATTTAACTTTATGTATCTATGTTTTTTGGGTACTTCCCGGAAAACAAAAAAAGAGCTGAACGGCAAAAAAAAAATTATTATTTGTATTTAAACTTTTTACAGTGTAGATACATGTTGACTATTTCAATCTTCGCACTTGTACATTTTGCAATTACCAATTACGAATTAAAGAAAAAGAATAGTCGATAAGTTTTTTCAAATTAACTTTGGTAATTGGGAAGTGAAAGAAAAAAAAATTGAAAGCTCGTTTTGTACATCAAAATAAAAAGCCGTCTAGAGATCAGTAACAAGACATCGTCCTACTTCTCCCAAAGGATTTAAATATTACTTTAGATAGACAAGTGAAAAAAAATAGTGCTGTAACAGTTCTGTTTTTTAGCAACTCCGCCTTAAAGAAATTCGTCTGAATAAGAAAAAAAAATGAAGAGAAAGGGGTATCTTTCAATAATGTTTTGTTGACAAGAATATTTATATTCTTAAAATGTTTCTTAAATTTTTTTATATATTTTTAAAGCATATAAAATGTGTTTTCTTTTTTTTTTGATTGTTTTAAATTAAGACGAATTTCCCATACCTTTTTTGTGTTTGCTTTGAATACTTCTTTTTTTCTTCAAATGCATAATAATTGTAAATTTATTTATTCTTTTTTTCCCGGTATAAATTAATTAAAAAAATTTTTTAAATTTATTGTACACGTTATTCATTTTTTATATATATATATGTAAGTATACGGATGAAGTACTTGACAAGATTTTATATAATTAAATATTTTTCAATGAAGGAACAATATTCAAAATGCACTGTTCTCTTTAATTGTAAACTGTACAAAAAAAAGAGGTGTTCTCGGCTGTAAGGTTTTCTTTTGTGAAATAAATATTTTGTGTCTACGATTAATATTAGAACTAAAAATCATTTTTTGGATTTTAGACATTTTTTTATTTTTCTGAAACAGCGTCAATCACAAGTGTCTGTCTTTAACTCAAATTAAAGCAAAAAAAAGTTCAACTGTCAATAATGAAATCTAATTTTTTAAACAGTTAAATATAAAAATCCTCTTTTCGAATGGTTGTTGTTTTTTATCAGTTCGTAAATTTTAGATTTTGAATTTAATTTTTACCCTATTTTTTAACATTAAATTTAAATTGAAATAAGTTATATATGAATTTTATTTAATTTTCTTTCACCTATATTAAATTAAGAAAAAAAAATTTTATAAAAATAATTAACAATAAAATTTGATGGGATTTTTTACTGTATTTATTATATTCTTACATTGCTAAAAAATTATTACAGATTAGTATTATTTGTTCTTTGAATCATGACAGAAAAGTCATGAATTATTTTGCTAAATGAAGAATACGATTAATGATAATCTTAAAAGTAATTACTCAGTCAGTCATGGTTCAAAGAAAATTTATAAATAAATGCAGTGATGAGTTTCTGTTTAATTATAATTTGTACTTCCTCATTGGAGGATTTGCATAGCTATTAAAATTTTTTTCATTTAAAAATTAGAAAATCGTCAATGATTTACTAAGGTATAATACTTTAAAAAGAAGTTTTTACTTTCTTTTTTTAACTATGCAAATCCACCATTGACTGTGACAATTTATTTTAATTGACGTTAAACGTCAGTTTTAAGATTTTTTTGTGAAGAACATTTATTTAATCTGAAACTTTTACAGAATAGAAAGAATCTAGACATAAGAATACAATAGGTTTAAAATTTTTTTTTAAGTTAAAAATAAAAATAAGCATTTGAAATAAAAGTTAATAAAAAATTTTTTTGAAGAATCTAGAATCCAGACTTTGTACAATTATCAATAGGTGCCCCAACAGACGTGTTTTTGAAATATATAGAAAAATGGTGATCGGCAGCAAATAGAATGGAATTAAAACAAATTTCTGTTTAAGAGATAAAAGTTTTTCATTTTCACTTCCGTCTTGTATACTTGAAACATATTTAAATCGATTTATGTACAAGTAAAATGTTTTCCGTTTTTTCTTTTTTAGCCAAATAGAATGAATCGTGTTATTTCGGTTTTGTTTTTACTTTAGATTAGATTTATAGACCAAAGAAGCGTAAAATATTCGATGGTAAGAGATCGAAGGTCTCGGCGAAATTCGAAAACTAGCGAGTATATAAAAAGCAAAACGTACGGTACACGGCAAACGTCCTACACCAAGTGCTCCATTACTCGTACTCGAAATTTTTTTTTATCCTTTTTTTTAAGACCTCCACTTGCGATTGTGATTTTCCGTGTGAATTCACACACTCCATAAAACGAGCGATGTATCACTTTAAACATCGTTCAAAATAAAATTGACCTATATAGCCACCTTTCATGGCTTTCGCTACATTTTGCTCAAATACTCGACGATTATTTTGCAATACCTCAGCTGCATCTTTATTTAACGGATCCTCTGGATTTGGTTCCTGTCGAATGAATAAATAAATTAGTTATTGATTCTTTACTTCTAGAAATTAAGAAAAAGATTTGTAACTCTTTTTATTAATTTAATCTGGATCGCTTTATAAACTAAATAAATATTTAAAGAAATTTATAATTTTTTAAATAGTTAAATTTTAGTAAACGTACTAAGAAAAGATACTGCAGTCCATAAACAATCGTGTTGATAGTAAGAACTGGTTTCCAGTCTTCTCTTAAAATATTCAGGCACACATTTCCCTCAAGGTCAATGTTCGGATGATACACCTGTGTTTCGCATTTAACTTTTGGAGGTTCATGTGGATAATTAGGCCCAACTTTAAAACTAAAAACAAACTTTCCACCACGATAAAATCCCTGGAAAAACAAATAATTTAATTAAAGAGCGAAAATGAAATTCAAGCGAGAAAAAAACATTTTTCTTGCACAATAGAAATAAAAACAAAAATGTATTAACAAACAAAGACAATTCTTACCTCATCGGGACAAATAGTTATTTTAAAACTAAGCAGGTCATCCGGATCAGGATGATCTAATTGGCATGTTTTTGGTAAATTAAGTTCATTTACATCTATGAAAACAAAAAATAGAGAGGTTAATAATTTGAATTTTTTTCTGTCGCAAAACAATAGACAAAAATTTAGTTTATAAACAAAGAGAGAAATTTTATATTTTAAAAACAATGAAATTAAAACCTTTCATTATTCTCAGCTGTGCTGCGGAAGCTTTCTTCTGTGTTCCACCTCTTGGAGATTCTCCATCCTTTTTTGCTTGTTTCAAGGAAAATAGTTTAATCATGTTAAAAAGAAACGTTTGTTTCTAATTTAGCGAGACATACAAATTTGATAATTTTGAAACGTGTCTAGTGTATAACACAAAAATAAACGAAAATCTTCTTTTGACAGCAGAATCGTGGTGTTGAAACAACGTCGTCTGGACTAGAGTCACGTACTAAAAAAATTGATCAGAAATTGAACCTAGAAATTAGTTATCACGCTGTGAGAGTTTTCGTTCTTCGTTTTAGGGCTAATTAACCCTTTAAATTTTCACTAAAATTTCTTAAAATAGAAAAAAAATTTTATTATTTCCTTTAAATTTGTGACACAAAAATTTTCTTATTTACTTGTAGTAAATAAACATTCACTGTTTTGTCAAATTAATAAACTTCCAAAAAAAAGGCTGGTTTCTAGATTGGGGAAAATATAGAATCAACTGATTGGTTCATTCACACTTTTGATTAAAAGAGAGGGAATATTCCAAAATAAGAATGATTGATAGGATATCTGTTTGCCGCGCATTTTTTTAATTATAAAAATATTAGTTTGCCAGGAAAAATACATAATAGTGATTCTTTTTTTTTTTTAACTCAGACACTAAAATTTTGTGAGTTTCTTTCAGTTATGAGGTAATGAAATGATTTATTTAGTTCTATAAAAAAATAAAATAGAAATAAATTTTTCCAGTGGTTCTCAATCAAATCATTGGACATCATCCGATATTTGTTATTTTCGCGGGTTTTTTAAATCCAAATAAATTGTTTACAATGAATAATGGAATATGGAAGAAAATGAAACAATAATGATAAATATAATTGTAAATATAATTTTAAATATAAAATAATTACAAGTTGCTTAATAATAATGTTTTTTAGTTCTTTTTTCAGTGAACACGTATAAAAAGTATAAATACAGAAATTAAATTGATATAAAAATTTGTAATCAAAAATATTTGTTATTGTTCCTCAAAACTGTAAGGTTGGAATGAAAGAGAAACTTTACTTGATTTCTTTAACATGTACAGTACAACACTATAACGTTGTTGCCAGTCTTTTAATGTTACACCATCTACTGTTAATTCTTCTAAAACTTTAAAGGCACTTTCAAATGTTTGATGATTCCTAAAAGAAAATTTTTAAATTAGATTAAATTTTATTAACTATTTTTTAATTTTAATTGTAGTTAATAATTTTAATTATATTATATTCCATAATAGTTGATTAAAAATAATTTATTTGGGGCAATTTATACTCACCATATATCAAACATGTGTTCAAATTCATTTACATGTTCTCTGGATTTTTTACAAGTTAGATTTACATGCTGTAATAATTCCATTGTACTCTTTAGAACATTGTCCAGTCTTGAAACATCCCATTGTGGATATTCGTTGAGTAATTCAAAAGATTCTGTGCTGTCAGCTCGTTTTAGTAAAGCATTTGTATATAAAGCTTTATAGCTCCTCAATAAATAATAGAAAGGTATTTTTAAAATTGAAAGTGAATTTGGCAATTTTCCAGATAATTTTTCTGATAAATGTATCCACGAATTATTAAAACTGTTGATTAGGTGTCTAAAAAAAGTTTTTAGAGTTTAGTTTATCTAGATCGCAAACAATTAAAATAAAATTATTTTTTAAATTAAAAAATTATACCTTTGTTCTACAAATTGTTTCTTTAATGTTATTTGCCGTAATGCTTCTACATTTAATTCCTTGTAAAATGTTTCCAATTCCAAAGAAAGATTTGTGTTCGGTTCTATTTTTCGATTTGGTTCTTGAATATTAGATCGTAAATTTGCAATTACTTGAAGGTGAACTATTTGTTTTTCTCTCGTTTCTGCTATGTTATATCGAATTGCTTTGAGATAGTTTAAAGACTTTTGAACGTCGTCGATTAATTTTTTCTGTAAAAGGAAAATTAATTTTTCTTAAACATCAATAATATTTGAATTTATTTTTAATAATCATAATTCTTTTCTTACTTTGTCAGAACTGAGATTTTCTAATTTAGCGGAAACTTCAGAAAGTACAATTTCTAAATTTTCTTGTTCTTCGAGACTATTTGAAATGTCATTTATTTCCTTCAGTAATATATTTTGTTCTACTTCGTGCATACGAACTTCAAGAGCATATTCTAGCCATTCGGTAAGGCCTGGTTCAGCCAACTAAAAAATAAATTTTTGTAATGCAAATTATAATTAATATTCTTATTTTATTTTAGAATAGTTTACCTCAAGTCTTTCAATCCACTCCATAAGAATTCTCTCATTTTGTGAAGTATTTGCAATTTCTAATAACTGCATTGAAACAGTTTTAATATGTTCTCCGCAAATTTTTGCCAAACCGATGTCAATGTCTTCTCCGATTGTAGTTTTAAATTCAGAAACTTCCTTCTTACCTAGTGAAATTAAAATCTCCATGTCTTGGGATTGATTTTCTATTAACAGTGACCATATAGTTGGAACATGTTTAGCGCCCAAAATCTGTGTTATTTTGTTGATTATCTGAAGTAAGAAAATTTTTAATAGATTTCTTCAATTACTAAACTATTGAAACTTAATAAACTTACTTGTTTTTTATTTACACCAGAACGAATGTTAGACACTAAATCTAAACACTCATGTATCTCCCTCAGAGAAACGTCTTTATTACTTGCGGGCATTAAATGATTGCTTATATTTAACATTGTTTTGCTGTCCTTAAGAATTTCTTGAATTTGTTCTATTTTCATTTTAAGTAATTCTTTTTTCATATTTGGCGACTCTTTTTTGTATTTTATTAATCGTAGTTCATTCTCTTTAAAAGTAAAATTTCTTAATTATTTACATTGTTTTCAATTAAATTAATAAATAAATTACCTTTCTTGATTGTCTTGGATTCTTGATCTCTGTATTTATCTTCTAATACTTTAATTCGATCTTTTAAATTACTCCTCTCTACTTTTAATTCATCGGAATTTTTTACATATTTAATGCAAGGATCTTCTAAATTATTTTTTAATTTATAAAGTAAAATGTTTTTTCTCGTTTCCATTACATCCTTAGGATGGTGTAGAAGTTTTGACGAATCATCCCAAAGAAGTCCAATTATTCCTTTATTCAATCTATTAAAAATAGTAAATATTTTATTACCTAGTATATAATAATTATATACTTACATTTATAATTTCTATATCGTTAATAAACAGTTTACTCACAAAACTGAATCTGTACATCCTGAAGGAGAAAAACCCAGTTTCCGTGCCCAAGAAAAATTATCTTTCTTCTCGTTCATTTTTTATCCATAAAATAATATTTTAGCCCTTTTTTTAAAATAACATTTTTGCAATTTAAATATTTTATACTGTTTTGTATTTGAAGTCAATTTAGGGTTAAATTATCCGTTAAATCAAAAATTGGGTATTTTAAAACAGGAATAACTTTATAACCTCAACAGAACTTCTTAAAAGAAAAAATGCATTAAAAAACGAACCACTTAATGTTTTATTATCACAACTTTTTTCGCTTTATCAAATTTAAAATAATCTGAATTTTACTGGTTACAAATCACAAATAAACAAACATTTAACTTTTCATTCAGAGAGTCTGAAGTTGTCACTTCTTTATTGTCAGGGTATAGAAGTTAAAATAATAAAATTCTTAAAGTAATTTACGTAGCATTACACTACATTATGGTTCAATTATGCAGTGGTGGGTGGTTTCCACGTAGTATACGTAAAATTACAGTAATTCGTAACTTCCCATTCCTGGTTCAGCTGCCTTCATTAAATTCGGCACAATCAAAACTAATGGAAGAATATTTTATTTAAATAAATAAACAAATTTATTGTATAACTTTATATTCAATCAAAAAAAAAATTGATTTTAATCATCAGTCAAAATGAATGAACTTGTGTGGGGAATAAAGAACGGTGACCTGGATCAGGTTCGAGACATTGTAGAGAATAAGGTGTGTTGAAAAATGTCGCATTTCTCCTTTCAAGACTTATCATTTAATTATTGTTTTTAATGTAATTGTTAATTCATTGATATGACATATTATTAAATTTTATTATTGATTATTGTTTGGACTAGAATTTTACACTATCATTTATAAATTGAAAGTAAATAGTGAATTTTCAAATCAGTTGACAGATACTATTTTTTCCTGTCATTTAATGAAAACAATCAATTTTATCGTGGCTTAAAAATTATTACTTTATTTAATGCTTTATTTATTATGGTTTATAAATTAGTTGAAAATTTATTTTTATATTACGAAGTTTAAATCTTACATTTATTTGAATTAATAATTTTTATTTTAAATTGTTATTTATAATGTTATTATTATATGAGGTAAACAATATTTTAAATGCTATTAAAATGTAATTTGAAGTGCAATTTAAATATATTTATTTTAAATGGAGTTTAAATTTTAAATCTTTTAATAGTAAATGGTATCAAGAACTTTTGTTATCAGTTTTGAAAGAAAGTAAACAACTCAATGAATTAATTGTTGACAGGATATGGATGTTAATAAATTAATTAATGGAAGGACGTTATTGCACTATGCAGCAGATTATGGACAAAGTGATGTTCTCGGTTACCTTTTAGAAAAGGGTGCTGACGCTAATGTAAGTCTTAATTTTCAAATTTAATTAATTATGATTGGGTACAATTTACTTAAATTCCTTCGAAAAGTTAAATGTTTGTTTATGGTTTCAATAGTTAAAAGATAGAATATTCTTAATTTAAACGAGTGTTCTGGAAAGGTGAAAAAAAATTAAATAACGAAAATAATAAATAGATATTCCGGGTGATAAATTTGTTTTAAATATTTAGGCGAGAGATAAGCACGGTATTACGACGCTTTTGGCTGCGATTTGGGAAGGACACACAAATTGTGTGAAATTACTGTTGGAGAAAGGAGCACGGCCAAATGGTGTAACACCAGACGGTACGAGCTATTTAAATGCAGCCGAGAAAGAAGAAATTAAAGAGCTCCTGGAGCTATACAAAACCAAAACACTTTAAAAATTAAAAATTTTGTTACATATTTAAAAAATAATAGATACGTCACACGTTCCTTATAGGATATATTGTCGCTTCGTTATTGACTTCTTCGCATTCTGTCAGACATCTATATATAAAATATATATTGTATATTTATGTAACTTACATAAAAGGCATGAAGCTATAGTGTAGGTTTATAATATATAATAATGATAAATAATAAGAAATATGTACTCGCTTCGAGTGATCGCGACCTAAACTTGTTCCGCCTAGAGTCGCAAATTTTTTCGCGATACCTATTTCAATAAGTTCGAAATAGTTTTTAGTTCTTTTACAAAAAAACAAAAACAAAAACAAAACAAAACATACAAACATAGAAATTAATTTTTATCGACTTATTTTTTAGAAGAGAACAAACACTCATTGAATGCAAACCTTTGTAATTTACATCTAAGATGTGTAAGACCTTGTTTTAATAATATATTTAGTACAAAAATATTGTTTTTTGAAATTCCCTTTAGAAAATTAGTGATTAATTTTAAAATGCATTATATTCATTATCGATTTTTATACTTCTTGCATAATTTTATTGATGGTATTTCGCCAAATTAGATACAAAAACATAATAATGTTAAATAATTTAAAAGTATTTACATATCAAAGAAAGGAAAAACAGTGGAAATTAATTAAAAACACATTGAAAAGAATAATTAATTTCTATTGTTTTCCATTCGCGATCGTATTGAATGTAGAAATGACTAATTTTTTTGTTATCGATTTTATATAAAACAACGTATGTGCACACACAAATTCAATTGAAATTAATATTTATAAAGTTATTTTTAGTTTGAGAGATCTTTTTTTGAAAATTAATAATCAGGAATTTAGTGGGATTAAATTTATAACAATCGACCTCTGCAATTTGATGAACCACATTTACATATTATCATTTTGCCTGGTATGCTTCCCACATCGTAACTATAATTCCAAGTTAATTCCTGACCTGCTCTAATGTAATGAAGTGCGAAGAAAGCCACCCAGGGAAATCTTACATCGTGAGTGTCCACAAACACGTTTTGAACGAATACATTTGGATCACAAGAGTGCTGTAAAAAGAATTAAAAAGTATTTTTATTAAACTGAAGCAAATTATTGCAATTAGCTGAGTAGAAGGGAATATTTTGCAATTTTCTTACATTCAAATAACGTCCTATATTCCCCGTGGTTTTGGCATCCATGATATAAACGGCCTCATCTTCACCAAAAAAGTCTCTAACCGACTTGAAATTTGGCCGATCAATTTGAGCTTCAACAGTCAAATCGAGTTTACCGGGTTCTCGCCGCTTAGACTCATCTTCATCACTGAGCGTTATAGTATCGTAATTAGAATCTCTACTCTCTGATTTGTCTAAATCTGGTTTGGATGATTTCATCTCAGATTTAGATTTTGACGATGATGATGATGTTGAAGATGATTTGGCTTTTTCATCATCAGCCGTATCATCTTCCTTTGATTTTTCACCCCTCTTGCGCTTCCTCAGTCGTTTACTTAAAAATGATTTAAAATTTGATTAAAAATATTAAATGTCTAGAGTTCTAAATCCTATATCGACAGTTTCTTTCATCTTCTATATTTTTATTCTTATTTTTTAATAATAAAATTTTCTCTTACCGAATAGGTGTATCTTCTCCAATATCTTTTATTCTAAGATTGGGATCGTCTCGATATTTAGTGATGTCAAAGTCTTCATCGGACTCGTAACCGGAAGGCTTACTGGTGTCGTCTTCATCGCTTATATTATCCTTTCGGCTAGGATCATTCGATAGTTCTAATTCGGGATCAAGAACATCGGCCTCGTAGCCTTCTTTAATTCCTTCAACGACCTCCACGTAATCTAGTTCAGCGAGATATTCGTCGCCATAATTTTTGCCTCCCTCATTTGCTCCCTAAAAAGGATAAATTTAACATTATATTTATGAGAAAATTTAATGAAATTAATTAGTTTAATTTTTCGTACTTGTTCAGTGAGCAATCTTCCTGCATATATGCAAATGAACGAGCCCTGAGGAATATCATTGAGACATCTGATTCCCCAACCACGAGGAGCGGTTTTAAATACTTGTAATTTCAAAGTCAGAGGATGTTGAACCACTCGGTTTAAACACGTTTTTATTGAGCACTTACACCTTGAATTACATTCGTAAATACCGGTCGTTACCGGTTCAGGTAAACGTTTATAAATATAACCCACAGCAGTGTTTGCAACTCTACCTCCAAGAGTCGCTCCCTGATTTGTTAATTGCCAGCACTGACATTTCTCTTTATCCTGACAATCGTCAGTGCAATCACAACAGCACAAAAAGTCTGAATCCAAATTCATATGCACATCTTCTGTTGGTTCTCTTTGTGTACTGTACCTAATTGTATCGGGCAGAGCATGATCAATCTCATTAACACACGGAATGGGAACGTTTTCTGCTCCATAACTGAGATCCTGAAATGTTTATTACACATATGTGATTAGTGGAAAAAATTTCAATTTAATAATGAATTTAAAAAAATTCTTACCTTAATGTTAACGAAACATTTATCAAGAACAAATTCAGCGAGACAATGAACCCAATGATCGAATTCAAATAAATCAACAGACATTGGACTTCCTGTGACTCGTAAATAATGATGTAATTCTTCCATATTTCGAAGACGTTTTCCGCATGGAGATTGATAGACAGTGACTTTTTTGCCCTTGGAGAATTTGCACAATTGTCTGTTCCAACCGCAAAGCAATGGAATTGACAATGGCGAGTATCCCTTTAAATCTTCTGGCGTGAAGGAACAACCTTCGAGACATCTTGGTGCGCATCTGTGTGGTGTGTATCTCTTTGGACTCGTTCTATTTTGTGTCTGATAATACTGTGACAAAAATTAGTGTATTATTAATTAATTTCGAATTGAAAATTGAATCTATGTAATACGTTTCTGAACTTACAACAATACTGTGCGATGGTTTTGTTTCAGTTGGTGGGTTGTAGGTTGGTTCGGGAACAACGGGTTTTTTCGCAGTACTTTTCTTCGCCACGGCACGCGATTGTTGCGGTGCAACGAATGGCGTATCTTGAGTAACTTTATCAATTGGTCGAATAACATTCAAAACAGGAGGGATCGCTTGTTTCAAATCGGCTTTACGATTTATTAAATCGTCCTGATCTGTTGATGAAGTGTACTCTACGTATGGCATTCCTTGCTTCTGTAATTTACAAAAAAAAAGATTGTAAATTTTACAAAGAATAGATTTATTTATTTATTAAAAATAATTAAAAGAAATGTAAAACTGACATTTGACGAGGGTGGAAGCCGATGGCGAGCCGGAGCATTGACGGTAGCGTGATTTCCCTGTTGTCTTGCATTCGCCTTAAGCAATTCAACATAAAGAGGGCCCAATCTCGCAGAACCTCTGTAAATCCATTCTGTTCGATTGTCAGCATCGAAATGCATTTGCACTAAACTGGCATCAACTTGTATAACACGTGCTATCCACCATTTTCCATTCCACTCGGTTTTCACAACTTGACCCGTCTGCAATTTCACCATTGGCCTCTCTGGATATGACTCCATGTATTTTTTCACAAAATCTCGCGAAGGACTTGGCACGTCCTCCCAAACTTGAGGCGAACTTTCTGACACGAGATAAATGTTTTTGTGGATTACGTACTGTGCGTAACCATCATCGAAAAATACCAAGTACCTTAAAAAAATTACATTCTTTAATAATTTGTCAGAAAAATGTCAGTTTTATTTAAAAAATAGATTACCTATATTTATTCGTGGATTTCGGAGGTTCGGCAATGACGCCACTATAAAAATTGTTTGTATTCACATCCTGAAAGAGAGCGACGACTCGAGTAGAAACGGGAATAATTACAGAACTCGGCTGAGCAATAGCAACTTGCTTTCCGGAAACAATTTTCATTGCTTGATTGTGCTTTTTTGCGTTCAATTTTACTTTATATTGAGTTGGATTTTTGTTAACCACTGCTATTACCTGTTTCAAATAGATTAATTTAATTAACTAGAATTTATAAAAAAAAACTTGGGATATTTTCGAGAGGAACATACTTTGGCCTTTAACCATGGGATCAAAGCGTGTTTCATAATTAAAACAGCGGTGTCAACATCGGGAATGGGTTTAACAAGAAGACCAAGTGGCGGTAAATCTGCAGCTGCTTTTACAGTATCTCTTTCAATTTCCTCAAGAATAATTGGTTGATTATCTGGTATAATCACTGCTGGTGTATTCCGAATTTGAGTTACTTTTTTCGTGGCAACCAGAGGGAATTGATTATTATCTGATACACCGTCACAAATCGTAAGTTCTTCCATCATTTTAATACTCGGTTTAAATTCGTCGTATAGAGAATTTCGCAACTTGTCAAGTTTACCCATCAAGTCTTTTATATCTCCATCCAATTTATCGTTGTCACCTAGAAACATTAAAATATTTTGAAAAAAAGAAAGGAAAAAAACATTATTAGCTGGTCGAATTATTTCTTACTCTGAATATTGTCCCATTGTTTTGTTAGGCATTTTTGTGCTTCTTCAACTTGAAACTTAATATCATATTTAGAACTAATAGAAGCCAAGGATACGTCTAACTTTTGTTCAAGGTCCAAGAGAAATTCTTCCGGCAAGAAATTATCTAAAATTTTAATGTTTAATATCAAAAACATCAGTGTTTACAGTTTAAATGTTATTTATGATTTTTTTTTACCTTCATTGTCATCCGTTTTACTCTCTGTATCAGAGTCATCACTGTCTGAAATTTCCACTTCCATTGTGTGATCAGGAAATTCACATTTTAATAATGGCTTTCGATCCAGAAAGGAATTGACAAGTACCTGCAAATTTTAAAAAAATTTAAATAATTTTTTCGTAATTATTTATTCACAGGTTCCTAAAGGTATTAATACAATATAAATTACCTGTTGATGTTTTATAGAATCATTGAGGCATTTTTCGCAAATTAAACGTTTTTTCTTTTTGGCTGTGTTTGCTCCATAAAATGTGCAAGCAAACGTTGGAGCTATTTTCATATTGACTCCAGAATTGCATTGAAAATTAATGCAATTCGCATTGCAAATTTTCTTTTGTTTATCATTCTTTTTATTATCTTCCAATTCCTCGTCTGAAATTAATTCTATAATTTCCGCGTCTACTTTCGCCATTGTAATAACTTAATCTTTTTCCAAATTCAAATTGACTGAAAACGGTAACTAAAATTAAATTTATTAATTATACTATGAATTATAATTATGCGAATGTTAAATATAAGGAAATAAAACACAAGATATAATAATAATATAAAATAGAATCAAAAAAGAAAATTTAATTTTTGAAAATTATAAAAAGAAACAAGTTTTATTTTATAAAAAATTTATTATTTTAAATTAATAATAATAAATTCTGTATCAAGGTTTACAAATTCAAATAATGTTTTTAAAGTTTAGATTAAACAGCATTGCAAAAAAATAGAAAACTTACCCTATTTTACCGCAAACTAATTGTTTAATTATAAATATAATATGTACAGTGTGATTATTTTGTTGCGAAAAACAGGTAACTGTACCATTGAAAAAACTTAATTTAATAAATAAACTAGAATAATAATTATTTAAATATTAAACATTTAAGAATTGTAATTTTCATTCTAACCTAATAGACGCTAGCAGTGTGAGGTTAACTCTTTCTTTTTCTAAATTTGTTCATCTGCGCACTTTATTGCGCACAGTGGTTCTCAATTAAATTGAATGAACACTAATTGTCAACTGTCAAAAAACTTATGTTAATTATTAAATATACTTTAATTGATTCATTCTATAATGAAATATTTATTAATATTTGTTAATTTTTCTACTAAATTTGTGTTTTAATAGAATTATTTATCAATTTCTTTAAAAAACCACAAAATAAATAATGTTGGTAACGTATTGGAAGGTTGGCAACACTAAATGTCTCATATGTCAGGGTGGACGGCCGTCTTCAATTCGTAGGTGACGTGTCTGTATTTATGTTAAATTCTGTCGGGAATTTAAGAAAATGAACGCCTTTAAGCGTGATAAAAAAGAAGAGGAGGATGGTAATTATATATAAACTATTTACGCAATGTATTCTATTATTACCTATGCTCTTTATTTCACTTTTAGTGGTCATCAATGTTATTCTTAGGTTAGCTGTCTTTAAACAATTTTGACACGTTTCCTATCTTTTTCTATCTTTACTAAACAAAATTTTATTCAAACTTTCACTTAATACAAATTTATTATATGCAAATAATTTATTTTCCTTTGTGTGCATTTTAATCCAACTATTTGTTATGTTTGTAGGAGGTGGAAATCCCTTTCAAAATTTGGAGAAAACATCAGTTCTCCAAGAGGCACGTACCTTTAATGACACATCTGTGAATCCACGAAAATGTGCACATATTTTAACGAAAATTTTATATTTACTGAACCAAGGAGAACAACTTGGCAGTACCGAAGCGACAGAAACATTTTTCGCAATGACAAAATTATTTCAATCCCGCGATGTTGTTTTACGTCGTTTAGTTTATTTGGGAATAAAGGAACTCAGTTCGATTGCCGACGATGTCATTATTGTCACCTCGAGTCTGACAAAAGATATGACAGGAAAAGAGGACCTATATAGGTAAAGTTATTATACTTATTTTTATTAAAGTTAGAACTAAATTTAATTACATTTTTTCTAATTAACTTCTATTACAGGGCTGCTGCAATTAGAGCATTATGCACTATAACCGATGCAGGAATGTTGGCTGCAATCGAACGCTACATGAAACAAGCAATCGTCGATCGTTCTCCAGCAGTTTCAAGTGCAGCTCTCGTCTCATCATTGCATTTAACCAAAGTGTCGAGTGACGTTGCACGAAGATGGGCAAATGAAGCTCAAGAGGCTTTAAATTCCGACAATGTCATGGTACAATATCACGCTCTAGGTGTATTATATCAAGCTCGTAAATCCGACAAACACGCAGTGATTAAATTAGTCGGTAAATTGATGCGTAGCAGTCAAAAGAGTCCGTACGCTTCTTGCATGTTGATTCGAATGGCCTGCAAATTATTGGAAGAAGTGGATGAGGGTACAGAGCTTTTGGATTTTGTCGAATCGTGTTTACGTCATAAATCAGAAATGGTTGTATTTGAGGCGGCGCACGCTCTAGTGAATTTGGGACGCAGTGGTGCACGTGAAATACAACCAGCAATAAGTGTTTTGCAATTATTTTGTGGTTCGCCAAAACCTGCTCTGAAATTTGCTGCTGTTCGCTCTTTGAATAAAGTTGCCATGACTCATCCTGGTGCAGTGACTGCATGTAATTTGGATCTAGAAAATTTGATTACCGATTCGAATAGATCAATTGCTACATTGGCTATTACGACACTACTGAAAACTGGAGCCGAGAGTTCAGTTGATCGTCTCATGAAGCAAATCGCCACATTTGTGTCGGAAATATCTGACGAATTTAAAGTTGTCGTTGTGCAAGCCATTAGGTACGTTTCTATCTTTTTTATAACATTTTATTTTATTAACGCAGAATTTATTTATTTAAATTTACAGAGCGCTTTGTCAGAAGTTTCCCCGTAAGCATGCGGTGTTAATGAATTTCCTCTCAGCGATGCTGAGGGACGAGGGTGGCCTTGAATATAAGGCTGCAATTGTTGACACTATTATCGCAGTGATGGAGGGCAATGTCGAAGCAAAGGAAGCAGGACTCGCACATTTGTGTGAGTTTATCGAAGATTGCGAGCACACATCATTGGCAGTGAGAATTCTTCATTTACTGGGACAAGAAGGACCAACTTCAAAGCAGCCATCCCGTTACATTCGTTTCATCTACAATCGTGTTATTTTGGAAAGTGCGAGTGTACGAGCAGCAGCGGTGACAGCATTAGCGCACTTTGCCGCCGCTTGTCCTCAATTATTGCCCAATATTCTTGTTTTATTAGTCCGCTGTCAGTTGGATTCTGACGACGAAGTACGAGATCGTGCCGCTTATTATTGTTCGATACTTCAAGGACAACATGATCCAACAATTCTACCTCTCGTGCAACCTCCACTTCTCTCTATTCCAAGTCTCGAGAGAGCTCTACGTAATTACTCTCGATCTTCCATGGAAGAGGCCTTCGATATATCTGAAGTAAGTGATATATTTTTAAATAAATAAAGTCAAAATATTACACATTTCATATCAATATTCATAATTTGTTAGATACCAGCAGCACAAATCGCCGAGGAACCAATTCCAACTGAAATTCATACAGCTGTTAAGCAACAAGCACCAAAATTGTCGCGCGAAGAAAGTTTCATGGAAAAATTGTCTCAAGTTCCTCAACTTATGATGGCAATACGGAATGCACAACTTTTTAAATCATCGCCTGTTGCTGAATTGACAGAATCTGAAACTGAATATAATGTGAAATGCGTGAAACACACATTTTCCGAATATCTTATATTACAGTTTGATTGTTTAAATACACTGTCTGATCAATTGCTTGAAGATGTCAAAGTCGCGGTCGAGCCACCCGAAGGGTAAGAAATGTTGTTAAATTTTTGAATTAGAAAACGATTTAAACGAATTACATTTTTTTTTATTTTTTATGTTGACAGATACACACTGGTGTGCGAGATACCGTGTCCAAAATTAACGTACAACGAACCTGGTGTCACTTACACGGTTTTAAAATATCCGGAAGATATTCAATCGAGCGTTACTTCAATTCCCACGACTTTGCGTTTTATGGCTCGCGATTGTGATCCTACAACTGGTGTGCCATACGCCGATCAAGGATACAGCGATGAATATATGGTATGCAATTTATATTAAATAAATTTTTTTATATGACTTTTCATTTACATATTTATGAAATTTTTCTGTTCGATCCAGTTGGAGGATTTAGAAATAACTTTAACGGATCAAATGCGCGGAGCGGGTGGAAGGGGTGTTGATTTCAATGCCGCTTGGGAATCAGCTGGAACGCGAGGATTCATCACGGTGGACGAGACTTTTGCTCTTGGTGCAACAGTAACAACAGTAGAAGAAGCAATTCAACGTTTAGTTGGTTTTCTTGGTTTAGAATCTGCGGAACGTGGCGATCGTGGACAATCCGGAGCAATTGAATTCACAGCCCTTCGTGGAATTTTCCGTGGTGGTAAAGAAATTTTTGCTCGTGCAAAATTTGCCTTGGCAGAAGGACAAGTTACAATGCAATTATCAGTACGATCGCAAGATCCCGATGTTGCTGAATTAATACTTTCATCCATAGGATAAATGATTATAGATTTTAGATATTAAAAAAAAGAAGAAAGAGAAGAAAAAGAATTGTACAGCCTGGGAAGTAGGATCCATATTATATTATTATTATTATTACTAAAGCATTTTAAAATAAATAATATTAAATAAAGTGCGATTATTTTTTTGAATCATCTATCGCATTTTTTTGTTAAGGAAGAATACGACATTACCAAGTTTATAATTATTATAAAGGTATGTATTATTTATAAATTTAATGAATGAAAAAATCTTACAATTATGATAATATAAGTATTTACAGGTATTGAATTATCTTCTGGATTTGAAAAATGGCGCGTAAAACGATATTTACCTTCGGATAAAATCGGATATGTTCGTTCTTTTTCGTGGCGATTGATAGCGCATGTCTATAAACATTTTGCCGCTGGCATTTAATGCTTAATTCGTTTTCTTTCTTTATCTCTCACACTCGCATCTTATGATACTATAGTGATACTTTTTCTTTGGAAAAATGGCTGCTGTGTTGGATGAGGTTATCAAGTCCGCGGAAAAATTCGTAGACGAGGAAGATGATGATGTTGTTGAAGAGGATGACGAAACAGCATCGGCAGAAGCTTCCAAAAAGAAAAAAAAGAAGAAAAAGAAGAAGAAAACAGGTTAGTTAATTGCATTTCTTTTTTTAAAGTTTTCAGTAATTTTCCATGAATTCTAATGTATTTTTTTTATCTATTTTAGAATACATTTTAATGTCTCAACATTATATTTATATCTTAATATTAACAATGCTTATTTGTATATTTATACACAGAAAATCAAAATGTTTAATTTGTAATATTGTTTGCCAGTTTCCCATAAACATTTTTGTAATCTTTTCCGTATAATTTATAAATTATTATAACCCTAAAATTTCTGGTTTTTGTTTTTATAAATAGGAGCTGGAGATGCTAACGCTGATACTCCAGAAGGTAATGAAAATGGACAAAAAAGCACCGATGTTGCCGCAAAAGGTTAGAAATTATTATGATTATGTTCTTATTATCGCGATAAAAATGATAACCTTTGCAAAATCAATAAAAAATATGAAACAAATTTTATGGATAATAGGCTCGGAAGAAGTGACAGAAAATGGAGCAGAAACTGAAGAAGCAAAAAAGAAGAAAAAGAAGCGTAAGCCAAAAAAGGGTGGAGTAAATCAACAGGACGGTATATCGGTGCCGGTTTCTGAATTATTTCCCGATGGCAATTTCCCAGAAGGTGAAATTATGGAGCATCCACCAGCAGCTGGAATTGACGAACGAACTGCCAAGGATCGATTTTCCAGTGAGGAAGCACGAGCTCTCGATCGAATGCATAATGATATTTACAATGAAGCAAGACAGGCTGCCGAAGCTCACAGACGAACCAGAAAGCATATTATGAATTGGGTTTGTCTTAAAATGGAATATTAAATAATCATTTTTGTTTATTAACTTGAATGTGAAACATTTTCTGAAAACAGTATATTTATTTTATATTTGTTGACTTTTTAAAAATTGTTATTGCAGGTGAAGCCGGGAATGACAATGATTGAGATTTGCAATGAACTTGAAGACACCGCAAGGAGGTTGATTGGAGAAAATGGACTGAAAGCCGGTTTAGCATTTCCTACAGGTTGTTCAAGAAATCATTGTGCCGCTCATTATACTCCCAATGCTGGGGATCCAACAGTCCTTCAATATGATGACGTTACTAAAATTGATTTTGGTACACATATAAATGGTCGAATTATTGATTGTGCATTTACATTATCGTTCAATCCAAAATATGATAAACTCATTGAGGCTGTTCGTGATGCTACAAATACTGGCATTAAGACTGCCGGTATTGATGTCCAATTGTGTGATGTTGGTGCGGCAATTCAAGAAGTTATGGAATCCTACGAAGTGGAATTAGATGGCAAAACTTATCAGGTATCGTACAAGATAACAATTGTTAATGCAGAAAATATTCAACTTTAAAAATGAAAACATTTTCATAAATTTGAATTTTATCTTTACATTAAATTTGATTATTTCCTTTATCTTTTTTTGCCTTATTTAATTACAGAAAATTTTTATTTTGTGTTCAATTTGACTTTTTAATTTTCCGAATTTTTTCTATTTTGTGTCTGTTGTTGAGCTTTAATTAAAAGATTGAAAATTCCAATTAAAATTGGAATAATGATTTTTTTCAGGTAAAATCGATTAGAAATTTGAATGGACATTCAATTGCTCCGTATCGGATCCACGCGGGAAAGACAGTACCAATTGTCAAGGGCGGCGAGGCAACGCGAATGGAGGAAAATGAATTTTACGCGATTGAAACTTTTGGCTCGACAGGAAAGGGTGTTGTTCACGACGACTTGGATTGTTCTCATTACATGAAGAGTTTCGATGCTGGATTCGTTCCATTGAGACTTCAGAGTAGCAAATCTCTTTTGAATACAATTAACAAGCATTTCAGTGAGTTGATACTTGGATTGGAATTGAGAACGAAGCAATGTTTTAAACAGACACAAGAAATTGCGAATTTATTGAAAAAAATTGATATATTTTCTTTTATATTTATACTATTATTGACTATTCTATTTTATTATGCATTTATATTGAGACGAAATGAAACATTTTTAAATTCCAAAGGAAAAAGGAGATTTTTTTTGTAAAAATACCTTTTTTTCTTAATTCTAATTTTTTCTTTTTTTTCAGATACCCTGGCATTTTGCAAGCGTTGGTTGGATAGAGTCGGTTGCACCAAGTACCAAATGGCTCTCAAGGATTTGTGTGACAAAGGCGCTGTCGAGGCTTATCCACCATTGGTCGACGTTAAAGGATGTTACACTGCTCAATTTGAGCATACTCTGGTTCTGCGTCCCACTTGCAAGGAAGTGATTTCTAGAGGAGACGATTACTGAACAACTACCAGTATGTAAAATATGAATGAATTTCATTTTTATTACCAACTGATTTTATATATATTTTTTTCTTTAATTATTCATTTCTGCGGAGCAGAAGTTAGCCGAAATTTTGGCTGTGTTTTTGATATAATTTCTTTTTTTTATCTTGAAAATTGTAATTACATTATTGTTATTAAGAATGTGAAATGTGATTTTAAACACATATTCACAAAAAAAAAAGAAACCATTATAAATGCATAATTTAATCGCAAAATTTTGAATTTGAGAGAAAAAAAGTGATTTTTTTCTGATTAATTAATGTTGGCAATTCTCGAGAGGAAAAAAAAAGAGGTGCATTTTAGGACTTCTTAAGTTCTATTTTTTTCGTCAAGAAGATACAATATACATGAACATTGAATAAAATATATTTGAAAATTTATTTCAATAATTGTTGTAAATTATTGAATGTTAATCCAAAAATTCAATTTTATATTTTTACATTTGTTTAACATTTCTTATATTTTAATTAAGAAATGCTTTTTTTACATTAAAGAGAAAAACATTTTCCACAGTGAAAAGCAATTTGACAAACGTTTTAAAATTATTGTTGAAAAGAAAAAAATCTTCATACGGATTTTTTTCAAAATCGAATATTGAATTCACATTATTGAAAATACGACTTTTAAAATAGTAAAATTAATCTAAAAAAAAAAAAATTATCATTGCAAATTATGTAAGATAAGGAAAACCTCCAGAATATATAAAATATAATATACATAAATAATTGGCGTAAAAAAAGAAAAATTTTTAAATCTAATAATTTACACAGTCGGGTGATAGTCACATGAGCGACTATCGGCTTAGGCAACTTGGTTTTTTTTATTTTATTATTGGGAATCGGTACGCGATCGCAATTTAGCCCTTGCTGTCACTAATGGATTTGGCGCTTCAACATGTTGAATTTGTTCTTGCTAAAACAAATTACAAAAATTAAAATTAAAATGAATCAAACAAGAAATAAAATCAATTTACATTTTAGTCAAATTAATCGCTAATTTTAATAGTTTGGTTATTTTTTTTATCAATTAAAAATAATTATGCTAACCATTATTTGTATATGCTTTGCCCTCTGTTCGATTGCCCTTTGTAGGGCCGTTCGTGGATCATCTTTGTAACATTCATCCTTAAGTCTCTCAGTTTCTTTTCTTGATATTGCTTCTCTATGCCTTTCCAAGGCTCTTTGAAGTTCACTTTTTTGATTCAAAACATTTTTCCCTCTGAAAAAACAATTAAAAGGCTGATCTAAAAATTCGAATTAAAAATTGTCCTGATTAGAAAGTTAAAATACAAACTTTGGTTACAAATTTACAGGGAATTTTTTAGTTTCTACATGCACATGTAATTAATGTACAATTTTAATCAGAGAATTAGGCAATGAAACCAGATTTAAATTTTTAACGAAAGAAATGTTTTTCCTACTTATTTCATAGTTTTACTTACACTTTTTGATTGAAAAGTAATTCTCTATGCAAATCTTTATGATTCCCGGAAGTCATGCATGGATTGTAAGCCTTTTTTGGTATAATTAAACCATCAGGTCCCATGTGAGGAGTTGGTGGAGGGGGTGGTACTCCAAAAACTGGTGCCATTTCTTTTCCTAAAAGAAATGGAAAATTTAAAATCAATTTTTTCAAATACACTCTCTTCAATTAAATTCCGTTTGTAATTTGAAATTAATTTCTCGTATGAAAACATTCATCTTCAACTAGTTTTAGGAAAATAATCTAAAGAAAGAAAGACTGATTCAAATTTGACATTTTTTTTTTTTGGTCACCTTCTAAAATTAAAATTCTGGATCTAACAGAACCCTGATCAGCCATACTGATCGTTGCACTGACATAAATGACAGTATCAAAGCTTTCTAAGGCTTCACTAATGGGATATAGAATTTGCTACAGATAGGCGTTTAAAATAGTTTACAAACGTCAAGGTGAAATGCACGTAACTGCAACAATAATCAAGAATGCATAATGAGACTGATCGCGGAAACAAACAAAAGCATTTGATTCATAGATATTCCCCATCATTCTTCTGGTTGCTTCCTTAATTCCTTAATTATTTAATTAAAAAGTAAATTGAAAATTCTGTTGTAACATTTATAATAATAAATAATTCCAATAATATTAAACATTTATAATTTACTAAAACCGAAACATAATCGTAAAATTTTCTGCTTCAATCGTTCCAACTTTACGAAACATTAAATTTAACGAAATAATATATTAAATAAATATTTAAACATTTTTATCCCTTAGTATAATTAATTAATTATAATAAAATTCATTAATTTCATTCAGAAAATTTTTTTATAATTACAGAATATTAGTTATATGAATTATAAATATTTATTTAATTTATGATTTTATGTGTTAATAATATTTTCGTATATTTCCGTTTTTTTGCTTAAGAAAGAAAGTTGAAAATTTACTGCCGCAATTAACTTAAAAAAAAACAGGGAAAGTTTTGACTAGTGATCAATAAAATTTGTGCTAAATAAATTTAGCTGTTTAATAAATTTTTTTCTCAAGAATGTATCACGAGATGAATTTGAAAAATAGTGAGAAAAAATGTTGAGATAAGAATATTCTATAAATACGTCGCAATTGCTTCATTTGTGACGAAGAAGTTTAATATTTGCAATGTTCATATGTAGCCAATAAATTTTTATTTGTTTAACAATGATAAACTCGATATTAAAGGATTTTAAATGTTCAAGATTCACAAATGTCAGTTAATAATTTATAATTAATTATTATTTAATAATATTATTTAAATTTATTATATTTATTCATTATCAATTTACTGTTAATATTAATAATAATAGTAATAATAATAATAAAAATTATTATTATTATTATTAATGAATTCATTAATAATTTACTCGCTTAATTTTTTTCGTATTAATCCCTAATGATATCTCTTTCTCTCTTTTCCACTGGAAAAATTAAATCATGCGTATCTATTGGAATTTCCGTATTAATTGCAAGTGAAAACAATATTTCAAATAGTATGTATATTTTACGTGCTGGGGTATTTTTTCTGCATAATTAAGTTTCGAAATTTTACGAGTTTACTGACATTTTGTTGTACATTTCAAACAAATATCTATTCTCACCCAATTAAATGAAAACATGTCTATGGTATAAATAAACAGAAACAAAATACGAGAGGGGACGGTCCATAATTAAGCCATAATAGATCTTTTCACAGTCGTTACAAGCTTTTGTAATGTAAAGTAATGTGAATTATTTTATACATATTTTTAATAACTATAACAACTGATATTTTGTTCTTTATGAAAATTAGAAGAAAATTTTGTTAATCTTATCCTCATCTCTCATCATTTTCTTTCACTACAAAGTAATTAGAAAATTTTGTTGTACAATATGTTTAATTTTTTCGCTTAGCCATTTTACTGCTTTCTTCAATATATTTTACTTAATTTAATTTTCTCGTAAATGTCAATTATATTTTTACTTTTTATTGTATTTAAAAAAAGTCGTTATTTGAATCTAAACTAATTAACATGATTTAATAAATTTAATAGTTATTATATTTTATATAAAAAAATGTATATAAAATAAAATTGTAATTTTTATTTATATTGAAAGAAATTTGTGAATTTAAAGAAAATTAATTTAAATAGAATGAATTAGAATATAAATGGTATATGATGAGAATTGTGAGATGAGAAAATGTATTCTGGGTTTTTTATGTCTCGAAAGGGCCACAATAGACTCCCTTTTCGGGGGACGGAATTTAATTGAAGCAATTGAGATAATGCTTCTATAACAAAATTAATTGAAGCGTGCGACTCACCGTTTATTAAATTATCGCAGTTGTTACTATCGTCTTTTTGTGACACTTGGTTTGTGATTATCTGAAATGACATAATATAGTATCAATTAAAAATCATTTACTCCCTTTGAGAAGATAAAGATAACTTTATGAAATTATGGTATTTGTTAATAGAATAACACAATTCTATTCATTTTTTTCAATTAAAACGAAATTGTCACAATTGTGATTAATTAGAAATATTTTCCACTACATGAAACATTTTTAAATGTAAAAATTTTATTTAATCTTTTTCTAAAAAGTCGTTTTCACCGTATTTTTCTAAACGGAAGGAAGTGAAAAGTGAACTAATATTTTTTATCAATGGAGAGTATATCTCGTCAGTTTCTCTGTCAACAATTGACACTGAACAATAAAGCAAGTACAGCAGAACGACAAAATTACACTTCCGCAAAAAATATGAATTAATTATTATAATTTTTTTTTTTTTTTGAAGTTTAGAGTAAAAGTAATTTTCAAGTAAAAGTAATATAGAAATGTAGTATAATCGTAGGAAAATTGCAATTGAATTTCACAATTTTTTTTTACTTTTAATCGATACATAATTGCTTGAAGAAAAATTTAAACGAATTTTATGAGTGGAAAATAATAAAATATTTTTTCAACCTCAAGATCAAATTTCAAGTGTATATCAAGTGAATGTATACAAATGCACATAAATGACAAGCACTATTCATTGAATGGCAAAATATTCTCCTCTCAACATTTTATAATTCGAAATACGTATATAATTATTCAAATTTCCTAATATGTCACGGTAAACTGATTTTCAAATTTAAAAAGTGAATTCGCGATTCGATTTCTTAAACCTTCAAATAATAACAAATAAATATTTTATAATTACTGATTTCTTTTTGATTGTTTAAAAATAATACAAGCAGCAGTTCATGTAAAACTCGTTTGCATTCAATCACGAAACACTTTAAAATACTTTTACTTTGATATTAAAAATTACAGTTTTGAATATCCTTGAAATTATCAATTTACTATCGCCTTCAATATTGATACTTTAATCAGCAATTAATAATTTAGACCAATTTACCAATTTATTATTATTATTTTATTATTGTCATCATCATAATTAGCAATAGTCATTGCGAAATATTTTCTAATAAGATTAAATTATTCGAGAAAAATTATAAATTTTAAACACACATTTGAAATTGAAAAAATTTAAATGACGTACCTGCTTTACAGCTGTGTCACATTCTTGTTTCTTTTTGAATTTTTTGTTTATCTTAACAGATGACGATTAAATGTCTGTTTTTTTTTCTCTTATATATTAAATATTTCAAAACTATGGGCGTGTGTGAGAAAAAATTGTCGCTTCACGAATAACAAGGGAAAAAGAGAAGAAAAAAAATTACATGCGAGATAAACTGTTGGATATATGAGAGCATACACATCCGGATAGAACCAAGCTCTTCGAGAGCATGATGGATACTAAAATTTCATCGAGAGGAAACATGCTGCCGACACTAGACTCCTCTAAAAACCACGAGGACTTTCACTCAAGCTCATAATCCGCCAACGCATCCATACATACAATCTTTTTTTTCTATAATCTGCAACACCTTGTTGAATTGCAATTATATTATTTTCAATTAAAATTTTTAAAATGTAAAATTTTCAAATCTAGTTAACGTGGAAAAAAGGGACGAAGCATGTCGTAAAAAAAAGAGAGAGAGACGAAATTTTTATATGAATGACATCGAAATAAGTAAAAGTCCTTTATTAGAGCGTTATGCTTTCAATCGACTTTCTGATTTCAAATGACCAATACCTAACAAATCATTTTGTTGAAAAGAAATAATATGATTAATTAAGACAGATTGAGATTTTCAAGGTTGACTTCAATAGTGCGTTTTAAGAAATCGGTAGAAATTAATTTTTATGTAATGACGTTGAATTTTGCAATTCTGAAAAAAAACAGGTGAAACTTTATTTTCAGTTGTTTTTTTTTTTAATTTCAAACAATTGCGTAAAAATAATACTGAATAATATTATATAACAATAATAATAATAAATATGTACGAATGGTAATTTGAAACAATTCTGGTTTCCAATAGTAATTTCAATGATAATTTAAATCGATGATAGTATAAAACAATGGTTGTTTAATTAATGATAATTTTTAAATGAAAAAAATTTTCTATTAAAGTATAGTTACATTTTTCAACATTAAGATTTTTCTCTTTATTTTTTAAGAAGCAAAATGTAATTATGAAATAATTCGTTGGCGAGATAAAATTGCAATTACTTTACTCGATAAATTATTAATCTTTTTTTTCTACTTTAATGTATCACACATTTGAATATGAATGCATTTATATTATGCTAATAACCACGCTTGTTTACAGAAAATTCTGTCATAATCTTTATTAAAATATTCCTAAAATGAAACGTGAGCGCAATTTTAAATTGAAATGAAAATTAACAATTTCACAAACTGTCCTTTCATTAATTAATTGCTTGATTAATATTAATATTAATTAAATATTTGTTCAAGCAATTAGTAAATTAATTAGAAAATTCAATATTTATTTAATCAATTAGTCAATTAATTAATTAAATACTTATTTAATTAATTAACGAATGTATTGAAAAATGTAAAAAATATAAAATTAAATGAAAAATTAAAAATATAAAAAGTTGTATATATAGAATAATTTGAAAATTATATTGAAAAATATAAAGTCTATAAAAAGTTTGTCAGAATAATCTGAAAACAAAATTCGCGGAAGGAAAATAGAATATTCGTGGTCAATTGAACACTTTTATATCTTGTAGAAAGCAAAACGGCATTATAGCTAAAATATAAGGAATACGCAATTTTTTTTACTATACTCATTCAGATAACAAATCTACTCGAACAATGACGATGGAGCAAAAGATGATGATCGTGATTATGTATTACTCGGAAATGATGCGTCATTTTACTCTCACTTAAATTTTTTTTTTGCAAAACTTCCTTATTGTATCGGATAAAAATTTTCATACAAAATTTATTCAGTTTCGATTTCACCTCATAGCTCATCGATCAATAATCAACGTAACCGAAAAATTACGTAAATAATCATTGTATAAATTTTTTTTCTAAAGAAACGATTAATAAAATTACGTGAATTTTCAATTCTTTATAAACGAAACTTCACAAATTGAAATATGTATTTTTTTCATTCTTTTATGTAATTATTTTTTTTCAAACTACAATTTTTTTCGTCATCAATTTTTTCTGTATATTTTTTTTATTATTTTCTCTTGTTTTGCTTTTCAAGAAAAGTTTTTTTTCCATCATTAAAGTAATTTTTTTACAATTCGCTTATAAATAAGAGAATTTACATATTTTACCTGAGAAGTTTTTTTTTAAAGACGTAATTATATTCTCAAAGTCAAGGCCAGGTTGGGTCATTAGCTCTCTTTTCAGAACCTTTTCAGAACAAACACGTGAGAGATGTTGAGAAAATTTCTTGACTGCTTATATTATAAAATATATTTTTTTTTTATAGAATAAATTGATTTACGAACGTTTCTGTTATTGTTGTGAGCGCGATTAAAATTTGACCCAAGTAATTATTGGCGCGAATCAAAAATGTAAAATAAATTATTTTTACTGTCTCATTCAAGAATTTGTATTTTCTATAATGGACTTTCTCTAATTTTAAATCCGCGATGAGTTATGCACCTGAAGATTTATGGACCTAACCAGGAAATTGTTTTTTGAAAATTACGCCTGGAATAATATTAAATATTGATTATTGTAAAAATCATCTCGGTTAGTTTGAACAATATTCTTTCAGTGAGTTTATTAATTTCCTATTTTACTAATGTGATGCGGTCAAAACACAAAGTCTTTCATTCATAATGACCGATATCGAATATTTTATTGGTTTTATGATAATATATAATACTATCTTCTGTATTTCTTTCAGAAGCAAACGAATCATTTCTAATCATTATCGGTCATTAGTATTATTATTATTATTATTATTATTGATTTTATTTTTTGTTTTGTAAGATTATTTCTTTTTTCAAATTTTATTTACGTTCTCAATTACGCAGTATTAAATCAATTTTTCGTAATTTCGTCCAAACAAGTTTCAGTAAAAATAGATAAAATATGGAACTAATGACCTAAGAAATGAGGTTTGTAATAATTGCTTTACGACAGTCGTTTAAAAATGACGATTTTTAAATGTCGATTTCTTTTTCTGAGCGTTACTGTCATTGTTTTATTTTTAAACAATAACAACGATTTAGTAACTACCATTGTTTGTAATTACCATCAATTATTATTTTCATTGATTATAATCAGGGATGTGGAACAATATTTTTTTCTTGTTTAAAGAGAGGAAGGGTGAAAATTATTTAATCTAAAATTCTCGAAACCTCAAAATTGAAGAAAAATTCACAAATGAAGGAAATTTTGGAATATTTAAAATAATAAATAAATGAGCAAATAAAACTAAATTTGCAAATTTTAAACAAATTAAAATTTTTTAAATTATCCACGTCCAGTGAAAATTTCTATTGCAAGATAAATAGGAAATGAATTTTAGTAATTAAAAATTTTCCGGCTCTAATATCTTAAGAGACAGTGAAAGATGTTTTTCTTTATCTACTTATTTGTAACCGCGAGATAATAACTCATAATAAAAAATAATAATTTCAAGTTGGAAATTTCTTCTTAAAATTGGTGCAATTTCTATATAATTAAGTTTCGAAATTTTATGAGTTTACTGACATTTTGTTGTATGTACGTTTTAAACAAAAATCTATTCTCAACCAATTAAATGAAAACTATGTCTATGGTATAAATAAACAAAAGTGCAATTTACAAGTTTCCCCACGTATAAAATATTTTTTCGTGTTTAAAGTTTTGTATATTTCGTAGAAAAGCACTGCTGCTTGAAATTTAAGACAAACTGATGGAGAAAAAGTGTTTTAAAAGGTATCCGGCTGTTACTGGCAAGCTGCACCCGGCAACTGCACATTTTATTCTGTAAAGCACATTTCACACTGGAACTTGATCTTCAATTTAATTGTACAAAATTAATATTCAACGAAATAATAAATTTATGGAATACAATTTAAAAAAATAAAAATTTCTATTTTTTTTAGATAAAATGAATAATGCAAAATTAATGGATTATTCTTGCGATTAAATTCAAGATTGTGAGCCAATCAATGTGAGAGCAGCTTTAAAAGAATCTCTTTATAAGGAATGTCTGTGTGTCAGGTCGGCAGAAAACTTGCCAGCATCCATACACCTGAACCCACCATTCAAAAATCTAAACCTTCAAACCAATCAGTGCAATAATACGATTTTCTAGGAATTTTAAAAGGCGGATGACGAATCATCTCAGGTTGAAAAACTAAATTTTCTCACGGAAAAAATTATATAAAAGACACGCAGACAAAGAAGTAAACAAATTTTTAATCGACTGGTAGTTTTTTCTTTACGTTTTTCCAAGTAATTAATCAAAATCTTCTAAATTTCGAATCTAAGAAAAATCGAAAGTAGGAAAAAATTAATTATAAATTTATAATTTTCACCGTGAGGATTTTTTTTTCATGATAATTATAGATTAGGGTCATTATCGAGAAATAATAGTTTTGCAAAGATTATAAATAAATTGCCTTCGGTATTGCAATTAATGTCATAGGTGTAATAGCATATTCTCATATTACTTGCTTTTAAAATGCGATAAAATTTTCCTTGAATACCTATATCGAGAATAATTAATTTTTTTCGCTTTTTTATTTCTTTCTTTTAAAAGTTATATAGTAAAAAGTCACTGACCGCGGATTGTGCGTTATTTTGAACTATCATTAGTAGAGCGTATAGTTTTTGAATATACCTATCACATAGTGTTTCCGATCGCAAAATGGTAATTTCAATAAAATTTAAATAACAAAAATGAAAAAAGTGAAAAAAATTGTCACTAATTACCGTTATTTTGTTTTTGCGTAACGTTGATTCACAAATTCAATCCTTCAATACGAGAGAAAAAGATACTGTGCGCAATATATTGATCAATTTGTCTCGAAATGACATTATTTTGGTCCAATAACTATCTGGGCTGTGTAAGTAAAGCAAGTTTTCCGTTCAATGTTAAAATTAATTCGTTTTATAATTTTCGAAAATAATTCAATAAAAAAAAAGGATTAGAAGATTTTGTGATTTTTGCCAATTAGAAAAATGCAAGATAATTTAAAAAGCAAAACATGTGGGACAAAAAATACAAATACGCGTTTGTAGAAAATTTTTTCACATCAATGCTAATCGTGTTTTAATTAACATGCGTAGCTATATAGTTTTTTTTCGATTTATGTTAAGACTCAATTACTTTATACACCCCATATAGATGCTACAATTGGAGTCACGCTTCGCGAACAAAATATTTACCTCAACCGTAACAATAAAATAAATTTCAGTTTTGTTACATTTCCTTATTGCCCGCTTAATGTTTTTCGTATTAATCCCTAATGATATCTCTCTCTTTACCAATGAAAAAATTAAATCATGCGTATCGATTGGAATTTCCGTATGAATTATAAGTGAAAACAATATTTCAAATATTATGTATATTTTGCGTGCTCGGGTATTTTTTCAGAAAAATTAGTTCTTTCAATATAACGCATCTATTAGAATATAATTATTTTCGCGTGTTATATAGAAAAAGTAAACCATAATAAATGTAAAATCACTTTTACCCTATCAATATTCGTGTGTAGACGATGAAGTTTTACACCATTATATAGTTGTTTATAAGATTACAGAATGTTTTGCGATAACATCATAAATGAATTTGAAATTTATAGCACTTGCACATGCACGTAACTCGTATAGAATATTTTAAAATGTTAAATAAATTTTACAAATCTTAGCCTACCTCGTAATATTCGTATATCGTTATTTTGAATTTATAATATTGCCGTGCTATTGCTTAACCGAATGTTTATTTCATGTTGAAAATAATAACCAAGAATTATATTGTATATGTATTTCACATATTTATATAAACATACTTTATATAAAATATTTGAAGTAAATAGACTGTAAATAATTTATTTATTCTAGAAAAAATTATTTCAAGTTTCCATTTCTATGAATCCTCTCGAAATAATTTCATATTCAGAGAAAATAAATTTTTGAATAAAAATTTAAAAAATAATTAATAAAATCTTTGTTTAAAAAAGGGATGAAAAAAAATTGAAAACTCACAATTTTGCTCCTGCAGGACAAAGGCACTTTGGCGTGTAATTCCTTGCTGTTTTCAATCTCCTTGGGTTCAGTGCACGCGTTATTCTCCCGACTAGAACTGGTTGCGTCTCGATTACGACTACAACTGACGGTTGTTGTGTTTTCTACTGAGCTGTTCTTCTCTTCTTCCTTTTTTTCCCGCGGCGTTTGTAGCAGTTGTTGTTGCTGTTGTTGTTGACGATGTTTCTTGAAGAATTCTGGATCGCTGAAGCATTTCTCAAGGCTTGATGCACGTTGCAATGTGGTCGGTGAATTTGGGGTGGATCGCGATAGTTGAAACGCGTCCTTGAGAAGGTTCTCTGTACTTCTCTCTCTTATTCGCGGTGGATCCTGATCGCGATACGTTTTACGATGACACTTGGAGATCTCGCACATTTCCTTTTTCTGACTTTGACGTTTTTACAACATATATAACTGCACAAACTTGTACTTGTATTTATTGTAGCCTCTGCCTTCAACTGAAAATTTCGATAATATTAGTAACAATAGTTGATAGTTTACATAATTAAACAATTTGTCTAATTTTTTTCTTCTCAGTAAATTTTTAATTTAAAAATCCTGTAAGTAAAATTTTTCTAAAGAAATATTGAATTATTAATCTTTTCCATACATGGTAATTCAAATCAGAGTTTGAAAAAATAAAATTTTAACCAGGTACAATGAATTTATGTAATCTAATCATGAATTTTCAAAACATTATTCTCAATACATTGATTACTAAATATTTTACTTACAGTTATTTATAATTTACTGCTATCTTATTACCTAGTAAGAAATGTAACTTATTGTAATGAGTGTAAATATTATTAAAAAGTAATTTTAAGAAAGATGATTATCGTGGGAAAATCCAAAGAAACATATTTTTATAAACATACCGTTCAAGACAAATTTAATTACTATTATTTTGTCTCGTATTGAGTTTGATACACGGAGAAAATAACACTGAGCTTAAAAACCGCGTATTCTCTAGACATCTGTCACCCTTGCATTGGGAAGCGAAGCGAATTTTCCTTCTCTCTTTCTGTTCAATTCAACCCCCGCCCTGATGTGGTAAGTTTGGTAGGTGCAACCCCTAAGGGAAAGCTTGGTCATACTTGAATATTACTCTATATTACTGCTTCCCTTTTACTCCAGACAACGAGTGCATTTGACCCGCATGCGTCAATCGATGAAAGTCCTAAAAAAAAGTTCAAATTATCAATTAAAATTAACTGCTCCTATAATTATTAAAAATAAGAGGTAGAAGAAGAACATATTGAGAACATTACTCATGTAGGTCAATTTCATTAATATTGTTAATGAATTCTAAATATATAAAGCGGGTATTTCTATATTTGTATTATAACTTTGTTTTTATGTAAATTATATACTTTAAACAACACTACAAATTAAAATGATTTAAAAATAAATCCATGACTTTCTGTTTGTTAATGAATTGTCATTGTTTATAATTAGAATCAATTGAAAATGTAAGAAAAACTTGAAGGTTGCAATTATGTTAACTGTCAATTTTGTTGGTTATTTTTTTAAGAAAAATGTTAACAACTCGTAAGGTAAAAAAGAACTCAAGTTTATCTAAACTTTGATAATTTCAATTATTCTCCACCAAACGTAGAAAATATTAATAATTGAAAATTATATGGGTCATAAGTGTAAAAATATGAAAATAAACTATTAATATGTCTTAAATATATTTAAAATTTTTTTAAATTAACAATAAATTTTTGAAATACGTTTAAATTCACCGCCAATTTTCAATATCGACCGAGCAATAAAAATTACGTCCGTAAAGTTTGCACCACTGCTTTCATAAAAAATTCTCTTTCCATCGTGCTTCGTGTAGTGACAATGTTTATTTGTAAAAAAATATCACAAAATATGTTCTCAATATTAAAAAACACACACTGAAATTAATTAATTAAACCCATTTTGTTATTTAAGTACTTCAATATTGAAGTCAAAAGTGGCTGCGCAGAATCGCCTGCGCAAGACTTAAGTGAAATTTTAGAAGTCATGTATCTTTAACATTGTTGTCCATCCAATAATCCAAACAAGTTCAGATATCCGTGAATGTAGTGCTAATATTACGGACATTAGTTTATTTAGCAGCTGTTCATTTAATAATCGCGGATGCAAGTTTCGAGTGTTCTTTTATCAAGAGAGAAGCGGATAACAAAGCTAACCTAATTATCATGGGTCGTCAGTAGAAAAATGGCGTTGGCGCCAAACACTTGGATTGCCGGTGATAGACATCAGGAAAAATAGAAAAAATCAAGGTTAGTCGCATTCGAGAGTCTTATTTAATCATAATTAAGAAATAATGGTGAGTGCATTTTTCTTGATTATCAAAATTTCGTATTAATATTGTGTATTATTGTTGTTGTAAAATGAAATCATTGATTAGGGATACAACGCAATTCCGCCTTGTCGTTGACTGAAAATAAAATCAGTGTCATTATTTAGCTACTTGGAATAAAACAAAGGAATTGTTCGCAAGTAATTAATATTACTAAAGGAATAATTCATGATTTATATTCAATTATTCCATTTTTTTTAATTTTTGGAAATAAAAATAAGTAAAAAAAAACAGTGCCGTCTAGTGACGCTATCTGGTAGTCAAAAGTTGAAGTTCGAAAGGTTGCAATTTACCGACAGAAATATCATTCATTGGGGTAGTAGATTTTTGACTTATTATTATAAATTCATCATTTTAGCCATAAATTTATAAATTACACCACAAAATTATAATAAAAATGAGAAATCTTGTAATGTCTAAATTTATACATTGTTTATAACATATCATTGACAACAAAAATTTTTGCAAGAATTGATGATTCGAATTGAAATAATTCACAGTTAAATTATTTTATATAGTATAACAAAATAGTCAATTTGGCCATTGATATTATTATTTTTAAATAGATTTTAATTTTCATCTTGTTCTCCGTTTTCTTTAGAAATCGATCGATAATTTTGTTTCCGAATTTATTTGTATATAATATTTTTATTGGATTTGTCATTGAAAGGATATTTCTATTTACTATTATTTATTTTCGTTATGAATCAGATTCTAATCAACATGATTTTTCAATCAACTTAATGAAAAAATTTGTTTTGAAAGTAGTTCCTTATTTACTTTCAATGACAATACTACAATCAAAATATATATTCT
The DNA here is from genome assembly GCA_001855655.1 of Leptopilina clavipes. Classification (NCBI taxonomy): domain Eukaryota; kingdom Metazoa; phylum Arthropoda; class Insecta; order Hymenoptera; family Figitidae; genus Leptopilina; species Leptopilina clavipes. The sequence goes on along the minus strand of JUFY01031000.1, from coordinate 25,756 downwards.
TATAATAGCTCCATTCTGCTATAGGAATTTATATTTTCGATTAATATTATCAATTATTCTTATAATCAATTATTTTCTTTTTATGAATTATTTCTTTCAATTATAATTAATTATTCCTTATAGTCAATCATTTATTTGTTTCAAACGTTTTTTCTATTTGAATCAAATGAATAATTATTTAAAAAGCACACAATCTAGAATATTGCATTTATGAATAATTTTTTTTCAATAGTGCAACAATAAAAATGTTTTTTAATCCGCGAGTAAAATAATTCATTGAATTACAAATATCGAAGAAAAAGAAGTTGAAAAATTGATTCCCGGGTGATTGCATTAAAAATTTGACCTACTGACCCAAGTGGCGCCTAGCCGATCATTATAGCAGAATCTATTGTCCCTCCCCCACCCCTCACTTTACCCGAAAACTCCCCACGACCCTTCCCTTTTACCAAAAATATATGTCACCACTTATATCTGAAAATAAAAGAGGTCATCTTCTCTATCTCTCGCGTTGTTCTCAACAACTGATTTATCTCCCCGTGTTTGAAAATGCATTTAATCCATAAAGTATATATATATGCAATAATCCCGCGGATAGTTTTGTACAAAAAGAAAAACTTCATACGTATAAAAGCAGTGTCAACCAAACATATATATATACAAACGAAAAATGTGTGTGGTTTTTGGTATATTCTGAAATGAAATTCAATGCAAACCAGAACGCGAGTACAAAACAGTGGAGCTAACAAATCCTGAGAATAATTTTCGCTAGTGGGGTCGAATCAATAAAAGGGTTGACCCAGAGACCCAGATATACCAATGTTCCATACCCAAGACCTCCATTGAAATTAAAAGGTTAAATTTTAGAAATACAAATGGCCTTGTTTTCATCTTAATTTTCGCAAGTACTTGATAAGATGGAACCACGTTTAATTAATCATTGGTCTCGTTTCATTTTAGATTAAAGTCACATCTTTGCGCTGCTGAAATAAAAATTTCATTTGGATATATGTAACGTGCCTCAAAATCTATTTCTAAAATATACAAGCGTCTTTAATTAATTATTGTTCCCAATATGATAATTCCCATTAATAGTTTTGTTTCAATTAATCAATTGGTTCAGATGTATATACAGTAATTTCAAATTTAATGGTTGCTCCAAATATATATGCGCACGTATTATTTCGTAAAATACTAATTACATTTGTCCATGATTTAAATAATACTAAACTAAATTTTTGCAAAATAGGTAATAAAAAAATGTTATTTCAAGTCGTTTGTAAATTAAATTTTGAAATTATTTCAACCAGAGATCGTTTATTTTTAAAATATTGCTCGCCCTTCAAACAGTTCGTTAGGTACTTGACTTATCAAATAAATATTTACTTTCAAATCAAATATTTCTTTGTTGCATGTAATTATTATTTGTGTAAATTAAATGTTTATTATTAAAATAAAATAAATTTTTCCATCCAGTATAAAATTTAAAACAATAGTAATTTGCGATCAAACATTTTTTATAGTAATTTTAATTAATATTATTTTCAATTAGTGTCAGTTTGAATCGTTAATTAAATAAAACGTGTATACAGTTAAATATTTAGTTTCAATTGAAAGAAATTCCAAGCAACTGTATATTTTCCACTAATGCTATATTCATTTCGAAACAATATAAAACTCCCAAAACTCCCACAGTATGTAACGGAATTTCTCCGTTTTTCAAAAACATTTCAACTATTTTCGGCTTTCCTTTTTAAAAATTTCTCGAAAAAATATATAAAAGAATATCTCTCTCAAAGGAAAAAAAATGAAGTTTTTTTCTTCCTAATTGCAGTTTTCTTTTTGAATTTATTCCGTGTTTAGAAAACTTGTTTACCCTAAATCTTGCTTCTTGTTTGCTTTTGAAAGAAGATATTTGTTGTTATTGAATATATACATATTTTAGTGGAAAAAAAATCTTTTTTCGACTTATCTTGATATGCTTATATACAATAAAGATGGTCGTTACGGGTAAATGAATTCTAATAATTGGTCAGGCGTAGATTATATTTAAAGCTTGAGTTTGCTTTTAAGCACTTTTCCGCTTCCAGGTCGCTAAGCTATAAGGTAAATTTACCTGAAACACCGATACACCTTTAAAAATCATCACTGAAAGTCTAAAAGTAGATACTAGCCGCAGGACCGGATATTTTTCTTTACGTTGCTTTAATAGCGTGAAAATGAATATGAAAAAAAAACTATTTTCCCTCAAAGCGGATCATTTTTTTTTCTTTCATCGCCTTCTTAGACCTTTAAATATCCATATATATAGTTGAGGTGAAAACACTTGAAATTTTTTGTATAGAGAGAAGAAAATTCCCAACTGAAAATTACATTATTTGAAATTTCACAAAGAGAGTTTTGACTCCTATGTGTAAATATTTCTCTTGCGTGAAAGTGCAAATATCACACTATTTACTAACTTGTTTGAAATATGTAATTTTTTCAGGGGTATTTAAAATTATATAAATGAAAACTTTATATTATATTAATTTGTGTGTGTGTGTGTGTGTGTCATATTGACATAAAATGCCCCATTGATAGCTATGATAAGACAAAAGTATCGACAAAGGAGTGGCGTAACCCGGTTTTCGTTCCATACACATGTTCTCTCCCTGCGGATGCCTGAAAAACTGGAGTAAAACGCATGCGCGCCGATATTCGGACCAGGCCAGAATAATCCGATTCGCGCCCCATAGCTAAGGCTTTTGATATAAACTCACTGTATTAGCAATCAGGGTCGATCTAAAATAAAATTTTTCCATCTTTCAAAAGTGCACTTTCAAAAAATAGAATATTACATATCTATACACGCTTTACAATAATTAAAAATTGCCCTATTTTTATCATATCACAATTGCCAAGAATTTCCACTGTTATTACATTTTGTTATTATACATTATTCCTTGTATAAGGCAAAATGACGCAGACTGTGTTTATACACTTTGTGTGAAGCAGCGGTGGTTATAAATGTAACCACTTAATTTTAGAACTTTGAGAATCTATAACGTTATTCCCGATAGCTATATGTATATTACAATGAATAATATACTCGTGTGAGTCCAATAATTAGTTCAGCATTAAAATAACACGGAAATAGTTCATTTCAAAAATAGTCGCGAGACAGTCTCTTTTATATGGAAAAATAAAAGTCACAAGTTGAACTCAAAGATCGAGCGTATATATATATTATTCTCTTCAAATCTTCTCTTCATCGTTTGAAATAATTTATAAAAAAAATTTCATCTAAACTGAATTATACTCTCTAAATTTGAATTAGTAAAAATTTATTTGATTTTAGTGCGAGAAACAGGAAATATTTACTAATAAAGTAGTTAAAGACTTTTCACTAATTCGAATTTGTAGAGACAGTAACAATAATTTTAAATATAGTAAAAATAAGGAACTTATTTTTAGAAAAAAAAATGGGAATAAATTAGACGAAGTGTATATTTTTTAAGTAGGAGTGAATTTACTTTTCATTTTTTAACTTAATTAGAAGAACGTGTATAGGTATGTGAAAAGAGTGACATAACACGAGATTTTTTAGTCTCATGTACATTTTTTTTTTTTTTTTTTTTTTTTTTTGTTTATCATCGTAAGTGTGGTAGCACTTCCACACCCCTTAGCTCGACCCCAATGCCCACTTACACAGTGCTCACCTTCTCTTCTATGTTCTATCGACGAAACCCAACGTCTCTTTTCCAAGTGTTAGGTACATACACAAGTCTACTTGGTTTTTAGGTCATGGAATCTGGTACTCCAGAGAGCATACCGCACACTTTTATATATATTTTTTTTTCTATGACACCTAACATTCACCAAGTGCACTATAAAGGGTAATAATTGCCCCTTATTGTAGGCTTAATGTGTGTAATATCGCAATATATAAACGATGATTATTTAGCCAGTGATGAATAACATTTGCAAAACGGTAAATAATATATATCCAATAGAAAAAAAAGCGTGTAATAATTTCACACGCAAACTTTTTGTGCTCCACAAATTCTTTCTCGCAATATAAAAAATTTGTATAAAATATAGTCGCAACTTAGGTGAAAACAAATCCAGAATGATTTCATGTAATTAGCAATTTAATATTGCTATTAGCTGGCATTTTATATTTACCGAGTGTAATGTGCAGGAAAATTGCAGGTGTGTAAGGAATTGTTCGATTGGAATAAATATTTTAATTGAAATGTCAAGAGAAATGCATAGAGCCGGAATGATTTTTCCGGGTTATATACAGTATTTATGTGTTTCGTATAGAACAAAATGAAGAAACCTATTAAAAATTCCATATTTCTATGTAATTCCTGTGATGACATTTTGAATATTACCATCAAAATACAATTTGAAATATTTCAATATTGACTACATATATACATATAATCTCTGAAGAGGGAAATTCCGATGATAATTTTTCAAAGTTATTTCCGGAGAATTTCGTTTTAGGATTTCGTAATTTTTTTTTCCCAGAAAAGTCTATACACGAAAGGAATGTTGAAAATGGGAAATTTCACGCAATTAAAATCTTTTTCAACATTTTGATAAATATTTGTTAAGATTAGAATTTCAAAATTCTTATCTATACGTCAAAACGTTTAAGATGAAGTCATAAGTTGAGATTTAAAAAAAAAAATTATAAGTAAAATTATTCGTTGGTTTATTATTTGGATCAAGTAAATATTTATTTGATATTTTTATTTATCAGTTAGATTTCACTGGCAATCATCGCCTTTTTTCTCGTTTGTTTTTGAGTTTTGAAAAGAAAAGAAAGAAAGCAAAAGTCGGCTAAAGATGTTTTATAAGAAAAATAATAAGTAAAAGCAGAAAAGGAGATGCAAGTAAATTGAGTGTCGGGGACAAAAGTAGGACATGCAGCAAAAGTTATAAACTAATAGTGAGACAGAAGAGGAGTCTGTATAATGAGAGAAATAGAGACCAAGAGGAGCCAATAGAGAAAGAGGAGGTAGAAGTAGAGGAGGTAGTGGAACGTAGGAACGAGGGCGCGAGTATTGATCCCTCAATGTTGGGTTGACACATTTACGAAAAAGCTTCGCATGCTCTAGTTCCAGATAAAGGCCTTTTTTAACCATAAAAACCAGACCAAAAAATTCACACCACTTGTCTCAAAAAAAAATTACCCCCTCCCATAGAAAGGGTATCTTTCTTTCTCTTCATTATTCCCTAATACTTCTTTAGAGAGTGAAGAAAAAAGTTATTGACTCTTTTTTGCTCGAAAGTGACAGTGTTTTGGTTTTTTCTAAATTCGGTTTCTTCATTTTTTTTAAATTACTCCACTTTCTTTTTAAAATTAAAATCTAATAATGTTTAAAAAGTAATATTTAAAAAATGTATCTATATAAAAATTGTGGGAAATAATGCGAAAAATTACGTTCTGCAAATAACGATTAATATACAATTAGAACGTTCTAAATTTTTTTGAAAGTAATTCTTTTTCATTTATTTAATCTCTTGACTCCCAGTATATATCTTTCTCCCTTTTATACACTTGCTCGTTTCACAATTTGCTTTAATCAAAGTAATTGCACGATACTAAGCTTTACGTACGAACTTTTACTGAGCATATACATATATAGATATGTTTCATTTCTCTTTATCACAATATATATACAGTTCTTTAGGCCTGTTTCATATATACTTCCGGAATTGTTTTTTTTTCAAAAAAAGGAATATTGTATACAATTGGTCTTTCTTTTTTCTATTTTCCATCATGTAAATTCATGACGTACCGCAAGAATCCATTTTGTGGTTAATCTCGAATTTTTATGTTCTGGAAAATCTTCCTCACAGTCTCTTTGTTATATTTGTTGCATGCACATACTTGAAAAGAATTTCATTTAAATCACTTGATTATTATCAAGTAAATATTTATTTTCATCAGATAATTTTTCTTTATGACAAAAAAATTATTATTTCGATTTCTAGTTTTATTTGAAAAAGTCATTAATATAGTGTCTTATTGACTTCTTGTATAATAAGTGGTGAAAAAACTGTTAGTCTCCTCAAAGGATATCTTTTGGATGATGGAAATGAAAGATTAATGGAGTTTCAGTCTCGCTAAACACTACTTCAAAATGGTGGAAGGGGACATTTAATAGTTAATAAAGAAGTTAGCAGAGTTTGTAAAGAGCATATAACCCTTTTGAAACTTTCTCATAATTATTGGTTACTCCTCGTGACCTAAATGTAATTTAGTATAATATTAAAAGCTAAAATCCTTCCTGATTCTCTACAGATTTGAAGCCGCATATATACAGCAGAATATATAATTGATCATCAAATAATACACATTATATCGAAATTTAAGCATACAACTTTTATTTCACACCAGTTAATAAATCATGTCACTTCGATTAAAACTGTGTTATATTCAACCATTCAAAAAAAGAGTGTTTGAATAGAAAAAAAAACTGTCGCGGCAAACAAGTTTTGTTGTTTGATTAAAACAAATTGTTTTGCCAGAATAATGGATAGTCTGGAAAGTTTAGAGAGTAAACTTCGAAAAAGGAATAGATAAAATGCATGTGTTGGAGTCTCTCTCTCTCTCTCTCTCTCTCTCTCTCTCCACTATATTTAATAGAAGTTGCATTTCATAGATTAATTATTCTAATATATACTGCACAGTATATATATATAGTGTATAATTAATTACCCCTAGGAGGATAATCGCTTCTAATTTAAATATATAAAAATGTTTTCTAATTAGAGGGGGCAAATGTATAATAACACTGTTTATTCCGTTATTTGTCCCTTAAAATAATAATTAAGGCTGATTTCCAGTTTTTCACTGACTTGCGGCCACCTTGTTTATTCGAATTTTTGATTTTTCAAAACGGGCGGGTGAGGACGCAGGATAGTAAAAGTTGATGAAAAAAATTCGCATTACTCAATTCAAAGAGCACGAATCACTCTTTAATTCCTGATATTAAAAAGTAATTTTGGTCGAAAATTATTCGAGTTGTGAATTTTTTAATTTGACTTTATCAGTGTGACCGCAAAATTTTATTTTCGAAATTCCCTGACTTTTCCCTGATTTCCAGTTTTTCCTAGACTTGCGGCCACCCTGAGTCATGTTTTGATCCTCCCTGGGAAAAATAGAGAACATTTTGAGAAACTGTTATCGCGGTTTTGTGTGATTCGGTACATTTGCCATGATAATCCGCTATTCTCGAAAACTAATCGGATAAGTTTTGTAAAAGAGTATTTTCCTCATGATAATGATATTAATAGTGTAAACTGTCTGTGTGGGTATTAGAGCTGGCAATATGTATATATGTACATATTAATATTTAAATATATAGACATATATTCATTCATACATGAATGCATATACATAGACGGAATGATTATCGTTGGCCGCACAGGCAGGCGGAACCCCAATGTAAGCTCGGGAATGCTGCCAAATGGGTCAAAGCTCGAGCTGGGGTCTCTTGTTGGCTCGATGGTAGCAACGGAGTGGCTGCTCCTGTTTTGCTTGGGTGGAGGAAACCAAGCGCAGAGAGAGGGAGAGAGATACAGTCCGACTGATAGGGTTGTGTATGTGTGCATGAGGGAGAGAGAGAGAGAGGTCACGATAATGGGAGAAACGTGTGGAGCCGGGGGCGAAGGGAGGATCGGTCGAGTGAGAGTTGGAAGGCGAGGGTGGAATAGGTGGAAGGAAAGAGGGTGGGTTTGATCAATACTCGACGCTGTCACCGACGCGACGCCGCCGCCCTGAGAACCGCATGGTAACACATTTCGCCACTGGACTTCAACCAGTTGACAACGTCGAATCTGTGTCCATTGTGCCATTGTTCTTATCCAATGTGCAATCCCACCCCTCCAAGGTCGTACGATCAACACAGAATGCATTTGATTCAGGAAAAATTGTATCTGCCTTGTGCTGCTAAGATCAAGTGGATCTTCAGGACAGATCTCTATAGATTTTTAAAAAAATATTTAGACATCAAATTTAATAACATTCTCTATTGGACCATTAATTAGATCCTTTCTTTGGAAATGGAAATTTTTTACATAGACCAGCGAAAATAGAATCTTAATACTTTTATCATCACAGAAATAATTTTCACAATTTAGAAATGAAGTAACGGAAAAATTGTTACTTTAGTTAGATTTTCATAAAGGTTGTGCTATTAAGGCCATGTCTGAGGCAAGCATCAGCGCCACCGCACAATTGGTCGGTAAAAAGTACAGGGCCGACTATTACATGTCCTTAAGTTCCATATATTTTATTCCGTAAAGAACCTTTCTATAACAATTCTTTCTCATTAAAGTTCATTCTCGTCTTGATATATTTCATCCTATCCAATAAAGTCTAAATAGGTCGTGATTGAAATAGATATTTTATTTCTAACATTTCAGTAGCACAGCTTTCATCCAAAATATATAGATTTTATGTTCTTTCTATATGAATTGTTTTAAAAGCTCTCAATATTATATTTGGATAATAATTCCAAAAAAAAGTACATTGGAAAATAATTGTACAGATTTATTATTAGAAACTTTATTTATGGAAATTTTTTTTTGTCTGCGATTCCTCTAATACTAAATAATATTCTTTCTCTCTGCGTGTAAATGATGCTTTACACTTTCCTATTATGTGTCTGTCCTGTTTTCTATGTAAAATTATAAACTGAGGACTTTTACGTCCTACTTGCAAACTGGCCGAGCAAAAGACTTACGCAACTTTGTCCAGGAAACGGTTGTTTAAATTCTGAACTAACGTGAAATAACTCTAATGATCGTAGCAAATGTTCGATTTTGCAAAACGCATTAAAAGAATATTATACAGTTGTTCATTTATTTACAGATTCATTCATCACAACTACAAATATTTATAGTCGAGAGAAACTTTTTTTATTGCATTAGAAATAAATATATTATTTTCATTCCAATTTATTTGATATTTTTCAATATCAAAAAATGGTATTTTTACATTTTATTTGACTTTTAATTTATGATTAATAAATGTAGTACCTATACACTCATTTCAGATTAAACGTTTAAAAAATTTATTCTCATGAAGAAGAAGAAAAAATTAATAACTGCCTTGGAAAAACGTAAACACCCATTTTCACGCAGTCATAAAAATTCACTCCCAAACCATTATATACACACATAGCAAAAATAGGTATTCCTTTGTAAAACTTGTATAGTAAAATAAATTTCTTTTTCTCGTCTTATGCTAATCGTATGTTAATTAAAGAAGTAAACTCGAGTTTCTTCGTTCTGCAAAGGAGTATAAATTTATTCAGCATTAATTATATACCACACAGTGTAGTATATATATATAAAAATTAAATATATTATTCGGTTTTTCAATTATTTAAATATAGCTTTAGATATGAAAGCAAATATAATTCGATTTAGACGTGAATATTTATATATCTCAAACGAAATAAAGAACTTGGTAATTCTGCATTTACGTATATAGAATCTGGAATATTAGACCACCTGCCTTTTATTGAGAGTCTGCTAAATCGAAACATTGCTTAATCAGAAGAGAGCTAGTTCTCTGCTGCCGTTATCCGATTTAGTGATGTTAATCGTTCGGTCAATATTGAGTAACAAAGCTATATATGCATACAGTTAGTGATTAGTCTCTTATAAACCCACGTGCCAGGGACGTATACATGATTATTTCACTCTGTGGGAGGACTCTAAATTATTTATTTCAAGTACTTTTTTCATTAATGGCCTTAACATATTTTTTTCATATTTCTAATTGCCATCAATTGCTTTTCATTTATTTTTCATATTTAATTTTTTTTCTTTATTTATAGAACGACTTGAAAGAAGAAAATATAAATTTTCTTCAAATTGCGTTTAAATTTTGCTAAAATATATTTTCCATTTTTATGCAAATTCAATTGCTTTTAAATTCTTTTTTACAAAATGCAAAAACCATAAAATGTTTAATTTAAACGAAGGAAAACTGAAACGCAAAACAATATTCTAACAAAAGGTAATTAGAATTTTAAGTATTTTTTTCCACTTTTGAAATATTGCACAACTGTCAAGTATAAGTTGGAAAAATATATTGAAAAATCATAAAAATATTGTTACACAGATAATTACAGAAAAAAAAATGTTGAAACAGAAAAAAAATGGTTGAAATAGATAATATGAAATATTTTCCATTTTCTTTATTATTGTAAAAATATTTACAACTATAAAGTGGTGAAATATAAAAATATTACTCTCGAAGTCTGTGTAAATTGTTAAAAAAAATATATAAGATATTTTTGAAACTTTCTATAAATTTGTTTCTAATAATAATAATAATTTCAAGATTTTTCAGTAATTTGAACTATCATTTGGTGTTACGTAAGTTTATTTAACAAGCTAGATGCAGTAAGACTTTTTCCATTTAAAATCAAGTTGTGGCACTTTCTCTTTAGTTTACTAGTTGGAGCGCATGTGTAGTACGTTATGCGTACAAACTGCGCTAGACTTTTTGGCGTACAAGAAGGAACATTTATTTTTAGATTCAAACTCCTGCAAAATGATTGTAAAACTGTAGAGCGATCAGTAAAATGTCGGTTTGAGATCTTGAAAATTCACGCACACGCCCTATTTCACGTTCGAATATAATTTTTGAAATATTTCCAAGATTGTTCCCTTATTATTTATAATTTTCTATATATACACACACACGGTGAATGTATATAATAAAAACATTCGAATACTTTCTAATTTCGCGTAGTTATAGAATGTTTTTGAAAATATATAACTTTAGAAAACAAATAAAATCGAAATAGACAAAATTTTAAATGCTTCAAATTTGAAGAAATAATATAATTCATTTCAGTTATTTTGTCTCAACCTGAAACTCAAGTTAACTAAAAATTAGTTATTTTTAACTAATTCCATTTTAAAGAGCAATGTTTTAATTAATTAATATTTTTATGGTTGAATCTTTTATAATTTATTATTTTCAAATAAGAAAAAATTGAATTATTTTCAACGTATGACAATAGAAAGAATTTTGAAAATTAAAAATTCAAAGAGCATTTTTACCGTTTATATTTCAACGCACATTTGCTATATCTCTTCTTAAAGAAAGATAAATTTTCTACCTAATTTATAATCCGTCCATGTCTCGAAATGCACATATTTATCATTTGTGCGGGTGATAAAAGCACCTGGCTTGTAAAATGTTACATGTTATGTAAAATTTCTTGAGAGCTGCATTACGATATATACATGTGGAAAAATCGAGAGTGAGGAGGGTTATATAGGAAGAGAAAAAAAAACCAGGTGCGTTTATAGGTGAAGTTATAAAACTTACTCTCTCGGAGTTGAAAAGGGTCTCTTTTACGTTTAGTGAAACGCTTTCATATATATAATAAGTTTTTCTTTGTCACATTTTCCCCACGCCTTGGAAGGAGGGAAAAAAAAAGAAGTGAGACAGAGTTAGTGATGAAGAGAAAGGAAACGATACACATTGGTGCGTCTCGTGCAGCACGTGGCAATAGACACGTGTCTAAAAGGTCAATGCTCCCTTACGCCCGATTTTATTCTATCCCCTCTCTTCAATTTTCCACTTCTTTTTCCCCATTATTTTCATTTTTTCTTTCCTCTCTCAAACTAAAATTCTCGCATCATCAAGGGCATATACATATATAGACACAAATAAATTCAATGCACAATGAAAATATCATTCTTTGTGGAAACTGAAAAAAAGAATCCAAGCACCTGGATTATATTTAACTACATAAACAGTAAATTATGTTTTATTGATTTTTAATTTGAAATTTAGAGATGTATGCTCTTTTAATGAACTATTCATGCAACATCAAATTCAGAATATTAGTAAAGAAACATTCATTTATGGTCTTTACTACTTGAATTAGAAAGTTGGTTCAGGAAAATTTTTCTCTCAACTCCAATTTTAGAAAATTCAGCAAATTTCTTCAATTTTCTTCAAATTTTGAGAAAATGTATTGGCAAAAATTACAGTTGCTTTGCCTTTTTCATTTATGAAAATGCAAAATTACATTTTCTTAAAATTTCTTGAAAAATGTTGCTAATTGTAAAGACAAAGAAGATCCCTAAGATGGTATTATTAGGTAATTTAAAGGAGTTTTCTTAGTGAAACTGAGAACAGATGTAAAATATGTAATTGGAAGTATTAGATGGAAAAAGGGGGAGGGGGACAAAAAGAAGAAAAATGGACATACGCCAGTTCGTACACTGGGTGGAAAAGTAGATTCGGCTGCAAAGCATCAAGCAAGTTGAACCCTCGGATGTAGGTTGCCCATGGCAACTGCATCGACCGATCGCATCTATTTCGACCCCATAACGTATAACGACCCTCACCAGAAAACGTAGTTCTATATATGCCATGGGGTACTAGAACATCGATGATTCAACTTGTACATTTGATCTACTGTATAAACTTATCATAGACATAAAATTACAAGCCTTATATTCCTCTAAAAAAATTATTCAAGTATAAATACAACTTGAAATATTGAGAAAACGTTCCAGCCAAAGAAAATTTAAAAAAAAACTTCCGTAACGCTTTTCAGATAATCATCCCACGTGAGCGTAACTTATTTACCATTATAATATATCTTTTCATCAAAAAGACATTGGTCTCTGGTTCTGGTCCACTAGATATCTAACAGAATTTAAACAAAAATACCGTTCAAAATGTTTAAAGTGTGAGGGAAAAAAATACATGAGAAAATATATTAGTTAGTTCAGCGACCTGATGGTCATTCGATGAACAAAGTTCATTGACTGATTTGTAGTGTTCGTGTTACAACTATTACTATGAATGATAGTTCCGTAATTCCTGACATAAATTGCTTTCGATATGGTATTAATGACTTTATGTATTTTTTTTTAATTAGATCTCTCTATACGAATAAACAGGTTTATTATTTCTCTCTCTCTTTGAAAACTAGTTTCTATGTGAATTTAAATGTATTATATATTTTTTTAAATTATTGAAACAAAATTCCATTTGTTTAACAAATGATTCAGAAACATTTTACACGCATTTTCAATCAATAAAATGATTAATTGATTTCTTATGAGGAATGATTAATTTTCAATTGAAATTATTATACTGACTATATTAGAGGAAAATACCAAAGCATTTTGTAATATCAATGAGAATGTTAGTTGAGAATTTACTCTCTAATTTGAATCGCAGTTGAGTCAAATTTCCACTAAAAAACAGTAAAATTTTTATTGAAAGAAAAATTTTCAACTTTTTTGCCTAGTTATTTAATTAAATGACTGAATTTTATTGTAGAAAATTAGAAATAAAGTACGATTCTAATAAACATAGTTCAAAATTTCACTAATGATTCAAATTTAGAGAGTAATAATTCAAATTTTCCAAGAGATATTTTTTTTTAAACAGAAAACAAAATCTGCGTTCTCTATTTAAAAAAAAAAATTACGGCTTGTAATTGAATTATTCAAAATTGATATGAAAGACGATTTTAAGATATACACACAAACAGGTGCACTTGAAAAACGTTTCATGACACTTTATAACACCTGTCGACTATGATCTTTAAGAAAACACGGCATCTGGTCTCATCTAATTATTTTCTTCTCCAGACAAATTTGACCCAGATATGACGACAAATTCTATTTATCAATATAATAATTTTCTCGGAAATTTTTAGCCATCATATATAATCTAATAATATTAAAAAAATATTGGAGAAAATATATTTCACCTCACATTTAGTGAAATAAAAATAACTCAAGAGACATTTTTGACATGAAATTGAAAATTTTCTATATAGAAAACAAAATTTCAATTTTATTTCCAAACAAACTAGAAACTAAAATTCTGTTCATAGAATAATAAAAATTTTTAACTCGCTCGTTCGTTTTGTATAGAAATTTATCTGCGAAATTTTGATGAAAGCTTCAAAAACGAAGAGGAATAAGCTGCAAAATGGCATATGTCTCATCGTTTGTGTCGAGGAAAAACCTGAGGTGAAACGTCAACTATTATTAGATACTGGTTGTGCTTATTTATCTATGCAGACGAAAGCCAACCAGCTTTGAATCGAGGTTAGCTTGCCCAATCTTCATAGATCAAGGAGAAGCGCACGAATACAAACCGAGCTAAAATGAAATCCCGGAAGATATTCATGGAATTTGAAAACAACCTGTGACCCACAAAATGATTCCACCATGAATTTTTTACGATTCCCCGCCCCTTCTTCCTCTTTTGATTCACCCCGAGTGCTAAAAGGAGGCAGATCTCCCATTTCGAAATAAAAATTCATTGTAAATTTTTCTAATCTTTTTTCTATTCAACTTGTATAGTTTTTCGAAAATTTCTGCTAAATCTAATACCAGCAATTCAAATTTATTCTTTTAATTTTTTTATATCAAAAGCTAAAGAGAGGAAAATGTTTGAATTTGATTGCAAAATAGTAGAAACCATTATCCAAACTGTAAATCTTTATCCGAACCGTTGTACGTTATTTCAAATCTCAAAATTTAAATATAGAGCCTCAAAAGCCTTATCTAGATCCGCCCCTGTAGGTCTGATAATCGGGATTCCACTGTAGTTGATTTGGAAAAAGATTGGTTCAAAAAGGAAATTATTACTATTATTAATTATTGATAAAAATAATTTTTCTAAAGGTACTGAGAGCAAAGGTATATTTTGTCATTCTTTCGAAATAATGAAACTTATGTTGTAAAATCTAACTCGAAAGAAAGTGAAGTGTTCCTTTTAAGAACGAATTCCACTTCACTTGAGTGGGATATACAGAGAAAAATATATACTATATAGAAGAGGAATCAATCCACAGGATAAAAAAGCATTCACTTTAGGATTATATATATAAAACATTTTCTAAAGGAGTTTCGCAAGGAGAAGGGGCAATTTAACAATGAAAGCGGTAGACTCGAAGGTTGCAAGTTTGATTACACTCTCATTGTTACTAAAGTATCAGTCATTATATGACAAAATATGTGCAATGTATCGTTTGATCTGCCGCTAAACGTTACCAACGATAATTAAGACAAGTACCCTTTATTTACTCCCCTATCTGAAAAACGTGTTGTGTGTATTTCATTGTCTTTGCGATGCTTTATATTTTTGCGTTTGCGCACACTGTGAATTTTGACACAAGATTCTTTCTTTGTATATAATATACCTGCATGTCGGCATGATTAAAGATTTTTAGGCTACAATGCACTACACTTGAGGAACGAGAGACTGTTTGTAGAAAATTCGCACGAAAAGGAACCACTTTTGCACTATTTTTAAGTTTCTAAATTTATTTGTATTCAAAAATGACCTAACGTTGCAAATACTGTCGACAAAATCAAAAATTCACGAGTTCTACAAAAGACCGACAAAGTTGTCCCTTTTCATGTGGATATCCACATGAGAAAGGTCTTCATAGGGACCGGAATGAAAGATTTTTGACTTTCGAAAATAGTTACAAATCCTTTGTTAGCTTTTGCATATTCGTACAAGCATCTGCTGCCATCCTATAGTCCAAGAAACAATATATTTGTTACTTAAAAAAATAATAATTTCATGGCATAATTTTTCTTGTCATCATCAGTGATGATTGATGAGTTGAAATATCTTTAAAATGTTTATACCTGCGCCTGTTGGGGTAATATTGTGAATAATAAAGCTCACTTGTTTATGAGACTACTGAAAGACGTGTATATAGTTTTTCAAAAGAAAAAAAAACAACACACTGTATACTATTAACCAATACCAGTGCGTACTTAGTTGCATTACGGTTTTCCTCTCACTTATAATATAAGTACAACGTGGCCCTGAAATCAGGAAGTATATACGAGTGATAAACGGTAGCTGTGCTTGAAAAATGTTACTTATTCAACAACCGGTTGTGTAAGAAATTCCTGTTTACTTCCATTTTTTAAAAAGTCCTTGGCAGACTAGAAATAAAAGCAGATACTGTTTAAAAACAGTAACTGTCTCTCTTGAATTGATTACAATTTCCAGTAACATAATATTTATAATAGTTTTTTTTTTAAACTCCTATACTATAAGAAGTAGTTTCTCAAAATTTAACTGGCACGACATTATTATGCTTTATACATATAGTTTTTTAAAAACCCCAAAAAGTTATGATTTTTTTGCTTATCAGATTTCCTCTGAAACAAGTTTAGATTTTCTTGCTTTCCCGGATTTCACTCAAAACCTTTCCTATTTACCCTAAAGGAAAATTGTAATTTTTTGCTCCTCAGATTTCTACTCTAAAAAATTAGTTGTTGTGATTAAAATTAGCCCAAAGTTAGCCTGAAATTGTGACGCAGTAGTTACTCTAAAATTCGTTTCTTGAGGTGCTAAATAAACAGATGATTTTTAATTCAACTGAAATAGATATAGCAAAAACTGCTATATTGTTTCAGTGGTATTCTTATTTAATGGGTAGTTTAATAAAATATCTTCGATCAATGGTACTTTTAATAAAAACATTCCTTTGTTTTCAATCCTAGAATTCACTTCTAAGCTCATAATATAGAAAATTGTAAAATTTCGAAATCTACCGTGAAGAGAAATGTTGCAGTGGGAGTCTCATTGTCCCTTGGAAAATCATTTTTTTTATCGATTGTTTTACAAGTTTGGTGTGTGTGTGTGTGTGTGTATTTCATATACATAATCCTTGATATATGCGAGGACAACGTTTGCGCAGAAGCAAAGCTCGAAAGTAGGAAACGTTCCTCGTGTTCCAAGTTGGCCAGTTATGAGTCAGTTACTTAGTGGAATAGTTCGTGACGAAGAAATACTCTTTTCAAATATAATATGTGGTTGAACAAAGAAAAGTGATTCCTCAACCCAAAGATATATATACAAGTCACTATTAGAAGGGAAAATCAAACTTTTCCATATTACCGACGCATCATAATCACTCGTAAACAAAATATTACAATCACATCACGAAAATATATGTACTTGAAATATTTGAAATTTTGTCACATTCTTCGATAACAAAAGAAAATGACAATTTGCTCTCTACACTCCTCCAAAAGGTATGAATATTTTCATGTGATTATATACGAATTTTTGCATATTTAACATTTTGTGTGTTTGATATATTTTAATATACGAATTATGTTATAACCTGTGTATTCATAAATACCTTTTTGATTAATGAAATCCACCACCAGCGATTAACTTCCACTCCTGATGTATTTAAGTCGCTCTCATTTACACTTTCTCTCTTGACAATTCATGGAAACTTTTATTTATACAAGGCAGCTGCATAATCCTTATCAAAGAATTCTTTGTAATTATCCGTTACCCTTTTTTTTAATTTTACTTTTCATATGCTTAGAAATGACGTATAAAACATGTATGTGTGATCGCCATTGTTTTATTCCTCTGGCTTGGAATAAAAACGATTACAGATTAGAAACATCAGTCTTTCGTTTTTCGCCAGTCGTGATCTGCAAAAATATAAAATCAACAAACACATTACATACCGTTTACATAAACAAATGTATATATTATTTTTTATCCTTTTCAATATAGCAGATAATGTCGCTGTTTAAATATTATGTTAACTTTTCTTTCTAAATCCGAATCCAGTAAACAAGTCATCAGTTGCTAAATTAGTGATTTTTACTGATGAACAATTGGCAATAAGTTTCATTGAGAATCAATAATTTTTACTTCGAAATCTGTGAAATTTTGCCAAATCACTGATTCAGATTTAGAGAGTTTTTCGTTATTCGACTAATTACAATCTCTTTTTTTTGTTAGTTACTTTTCATTATTAATTGCTGTAAAAAGTCATATTATTCAGACCCTAATTTTTGAAAATAAAATTGAAATGCACTGTTTGATTGGCAGTTATAATTGTATATAATGTACACTAACAAATGAAGATATATAGTTTCTTGGAAAGATGAAGAAATCTATATAAATGAAATAAAACTTGCATGAGTGTATCGCTTTGAGTTAAAGTCGAGCTCGCTTGGGCTTGATGTTAAGCGGTGTTACATAATATTACGATTGCAGATAAGAGGTGGGAGGTGCTTATCTTTGCTTACTGTCACAGCAATTACGCAGCACTAATAATGTCCCATCAATCTGTGCCATGAATGTCTCCATAATGTGTTGGACGTAACAACTTGAGAAATACACTTCACACACAATACATATATATGAATTTTCTACATATATACACTATTAATACTTCTCCCAATGAAATATTCCTCTATATAGTAAACATGTTGTAAAAGCTAGTATTTAAAAAAACACTTTTTTCCATTTCATTAATTGCATAATATTAAGTATTAGGAAATTTTCAAAAACAGGAAATATTTTCATTATCGTGACATGTCGCTTTTACGAGAGAGTTAAAATTTCTCCGTATATGTTTCTTTAATATTATATATGATATTGTTCACTCGTGTCTCTTTATAACCGAGGTTTTAAATACAACAAGGACACAAAAGAATAATAGACGATTATTAATGCGCGATCGAAAAGCTCAAAGACAATTAAACTATAATGCGTGCAGACATGATATGAATTTATTAGAATGGATCAAATTTATTATTCGCATTTAATGATGCTTTGAATCTATTTTTATAATTCAAACTGATTCGAACAATACGTTTGTAATTTTTGTCGGCAATTATTATTAGCAAAAAAACTAAAAAAGTTGTAGACTAAATTATGATATAATATTTGAATCAGACCATCAGTCGATCATTGAGACTGTGCATTTTTGTTATACAAAGTTTCAAAATATATTAAATACACGTAATGCATATAAATAACAAAATAAATATGCAGGTATATAAATATACACTGTTTATTTATTTGTCTAATGCATATATATAAAAAATAGTATTTTTGTAGACGTCCATTATTTATGGAATATGTGTATTATGAAACTATATAGAATTACTCGTAGCAGGTGCATTAAATCGTTTTGCAGAGAGTTTATTAATATTTTAATAACTGACTGATTATATGAATTTATGTAAATAGCTAGTCTCATAGACTTGTTTTTAATGGAAAAACAATCTCGGGTTTTATTGAAAATAATAATCGACGTATATATATAATTTTTGTTGGGGAAATTTGTGATTTACAACGAGTCGATCATTTTACAACAAAAACATATATAAATGATGCTTAGTGATAGCTCGTTATTTCTGTCCTTCTATAAAATTGACTGGTATGAAAATAACGGATCTCTTGCGACCTCTGGCATAGCAGCGTTACGACACATATTGCTTCCATGCGTGCACGCGTACACGTTTGTACATTATTTTATATATACTCACACACATTTACTAATATGTACAATATATGTGTGTATGACCAACCCACTTCACCAACAATGTCCCCATTACATATCTACATCAACTCTTGACAGTGTTAATTATTAACGAATCGAGATATTTTTTATTCTAAATTCGTGTGAAATTCAATTTTAAACAATTTTTTATATCCGTAATAGTATATTTAATATTTTTTTGCAATTTTTCCTATACTATTTTCTATAAATATGTAGATGGAATTCTGTGGGAATTTTTGTCTTTTCCCGCCGCCAAATAAAAACCGTTTTATTCGATATTTTAAATATGGAATTACTTGTGATATATCCCGAGCCTTTTCGAATTAAAACTGTAACTTACTTCCGCTGATAGTACCCTTTCCTGTCGGTATATGTTCAAGGTTACGTCACTTTTAAAATGAGAATTAAGTTTCATGTGCCGAAATGCGGCAACTGTTTAGGGAATGAATTTGCAAAAAAAAAAATTTTTCATGAATGATTAAAAATTATTACTTGAGAATATAATTAAAAATACTAAAAAATATTGTTGGAAAATTAACGAACAAAACCTATGAGAAAAATATTTTCATAAATCATTGTAATGATGGCATTGTAAATACTTAATCTGTCAAAGTTGAAAGTAAATATTCCCAACAACTTTGACATTATATATATAACGATAAGAAAGTTGAAAATTTGTTACTCCTTTTGTATTAATGTTGACATTAATGGCAATAGAATATAGTGTTTTAATATTTTTCAAAGCTTTTCAATTCAATGATATAGAAAATTTAATACAATAGAATACTCAATATGCAATAAAAGAAAAACGTTTATGTGAGATTTCACTAATGCGTGTTTAAGTCAACTAAAATAAAAGAAAAAAAGTTTTTATTATTTAAATTATAAAGAGATAGCAGCTTTTTGATTAATAGCATTTCGTGAAATCGACGACAAAAGATATACTATCAATTTGCTTCACAAAACAAAATTTCTTATCAAAGATTGATAAAAGAAATGATAAGATGCAGGTAGTTAATGACAAATTGATAAACTTTCGTTTATAAAATCCACGTGGTCAATAATAATCACCTGCTTCCCCCCCCATGATAGTTAGTTATTTTTCACTAATAATAAATTTTTTATTCAATTAACATTCTATTGTTTATTCTATATATATAATATATTGTAGAGAGTTCTTTCATTTAAAAGATTCCATATATATTAATGAAAAAATGATACTTTTAATGTTGAACATTTAATGAAAATATTTTTCATGATTGCATTGGAGTTTCGTTAAATTATACGTTAACGAGAAATGCAAACGTTCAACATATGTATATAATCAGCATTTTCTTGCATCAGCATTTTAACCTTTTCTATATACGCTTTTTTACACTCTAAAAATGTCGGTTTCACATTTACGTAATATTTCTTAAAAATGAAAAATTGTCGTCATTAAAGTGATTTAAAATTAGTTTATAATTTTAGAAACAATTTTGCCCTTTTTTTCATTTATAATATATAAAATCTGATTTTTCCCTGGTCCAAAATTTACATACATATGCAAAAATGCATTTCTGTTCCGCGTACATAATAAATTTTTTTCACAACGAATATAATTTTTGTTTGCTCATTATAACCGATATTGAATTTTCGTGAGAGTTATTAGGTCAATCGAGAAATGATTCTCAGTGTATTAATATAATTTTAACAAAAAGGAAAGGGGAACTTTGCGCAAATATAGCTAATTTTTATTTTTTATTTTCTATTTTCTACATCTAATTTTAGTTTTGTTTTCCTAGCATAAATATTCAGAAAATTTTATTTTAACTTCTCTGTTATATATTTCCATTCTGAAATCCATATCAAACATTTTTATGTTCAAATGAAGGAAATTTATTTTATAATTCCAAAATTAAATTTGTAATACAAAAAATTATTGATTTTAAAATTTAGAATGTCGATTATTCGGTTTGATATTGACAGAAAGAAAATAATGAAATTTTCAACAAAAAAAAAACTGTCTCGGAGACAAAGAGAATATTTGTTTGGTGAAGCTTCACATATACTTTCCAGTACGCAATAAATTAGGAAACATAATGTCGATTTGTAATCTAAATTAAATAGGGGTCTAAACATATGATTATGATAGTTATACACATATTTGATACACGCACGCATATAATTAAAAAGAAATTATGTATGATTGACATGGTTTGAAATGTGTCAAGACCGAAAAAAAATGATGTTGGCATTTCCTTAAGGTTTTATGCGGATGTAAGGGTTGCGTGCCTAAATATATGTATATGTTCACATATACTTTAGGTACAAACACACATACATGAGAAGTGGACAATCCGCAGTCCGTAACACAAGTGGAGCCACTTGGGCACGAACACAGAGAAGAGACTCCTAAGTCTAAAAGAACAAAGAAAAAGAGCCCTAGCGACCAGCAATGCGGCAATGCAAAGCGCAAAGCGCTTGCGCGGCTCAATTCTATGTGAGTCAAGGACGACACGTGCGGCTCTGAACGACCTACTTATTTTCTTGTGTGTGCTTCGGACACAATCGCTTCACAAACCGAACATTGCCGAACCTAGAAATAGGACGCTAACAGACGCTTAGAGAGGTTCCCCGACGTCCAAAGACTCCTCCCTTCTTTTTTCTTTTTTTTTTTTTACTTCTATATATTCCATCTCTCTACCAAAAATTTAAACCCATACGTGTGTACGTGTGTGCGATAGAAATTGATTGCCGCATCAGAACCCCTCTCTACGATTCTTTTTACCCCTCGAACAACCATCTAAATTTGGAACACACAATATCTTCTTTTATTGTCCAGACAACTTCTTTTTTTTTAATAATTAATTTCATGATTTTTCGAGAAAATCGATGTAGGAAACGAATAAAGTGTGAATTAAATTTTTGATAAATCATCAGCAAAATACTTTTATTTCAGGTATAAAATTTGTTCTCCAAAACGATAGGAATTAATGAATAATATTGTAATGCTTAAGAAATTGATTCAGAAATTAGGGACAATATATGATTAAATTCGATAAGAAAGACAAAATTGTGGTTCGCTTCCTGTTATCAAATTTGATGTCTTCTTTTAGTAAAAGTTTTCTGATTAGAGTGTCATAAACAAATTCTTGATACATTTATTTTTTGTTATCTTATTTTTTCCACTGACTATTTCACCGATAGGGTTATTAACCTTCTCATATCGCAAAACTGATTATTAAATATATATCCTACGCGGAAGCAATATTAATATCTACCATATTTTCGACGCTTAAAGTATATATATGAAGTAAAGCATATTAGAATCTCGAAATTTGAATTAGTATGAACTTGAAAAAAGTTCGAGAGACCCAAATATGGTTGAAATAAGAAACCCGATCTTGGAACAAAGTCAATAGGATTTTCAGGTAAATTATAATCATTTTATCTTGATGAAATAAGAAAGTTTTTCCTCCTAGTTTCTGAAAAAAGTACCTATGGAACATTTTCTAGTTGCTTGACTATTGCGAAAAAGATATAGAATTTTATTATTGAAACGTAGAATTATTAATTGAGAAAAGTAGAATTTTCTTCTTTCTTTCTCATGAAAATTGCGCGAGGTGAAAGTTTCACTTCCATATCTCTAGCTAATCAGTTAGACAAAAGGCATACTTTAGTACATAAATTGGTTAAACATAATCCGTAAACATTTTAAGACTTTCCTTTTACTGTAGATGAGAATATCGTGACCATAATTTTTCTTTGAAATTTCCAAGTTGGGTTTGTAAATTTATATTGGTTTTATCCTCCATATAGTCTAACAGCTCAATCTATCTTCTCGAGCAATCCACTTGAACTCCTCGTAATAGTTATATTAGTCAGATCATTTAGTGTAATTGCATTCTTCGACTTCCTTTTACTTTCTTGTCATTCATTTTCTCCTTGACAATTTTTCTCCATTACTCTCCCTAATGGATTATGCTGACGAGAGAGAATTCCCATTGGCTGACATTAGCGTTACTAACCATTTGGTGTTACCTCTACTCCTTAACAATAGTGTGACATCCTACTTCCAACCCAAACAATAGTGTGCCAATCCTATTGGCCATTTCGTTTTCTATGTCACATCCTTCCCAAAATGCAGATACATAGAGCTTTTCTTTTCTCTCTAAATTTGAATTAGTAAAAATTTTAACTAATTTGAATCAGTGACTCACTTTTTGCTTTTGAATTAGTTAAATTTTACTAATAAATAGTAAAAAAAAATTTTTCTACTAATTTATTAGTAAATTTTAACTAATTCAAAAGCAAAAAGTGTGAGTCACTAATTCAAATTAGTTAAAATTTTTACTAATTCAGATTTAGAGAGAGAAGAAATAAAGTTCAAAAATAACTGAATAGGTGTTTTCGAAAAGTAGATTGTGCAATACAGAAAGAAGAAAATAAACCCCAGGAAAATAGAATAACAAAAACTCGAATAAGAAAACAAAAAAAACCCCTCCCTCAATCCCTGAAGAGAAACAACATTACAATTCTCTATTGATTATAAATAATAATTTTCTTTTCAAATACATTGAATTATTCATATAATTACCAAAGAAATTGATTCACCAAAAAAAATAAAAAAATGGAATATTAATCTAAGTGGTGTTTCATATATATGGGGGGAGGAAATTGAAGGCTGTCATGGAAAATGTGAATTTTTATCGCGCCGTTGAGAGGAGGCTTTCCCTCTATAAGTCTATTTATTGTTTATCATGATTAGCAACGAGCGATGCATCAATTAAGCTTCGTATATACGTTGCCCGGGCGCGGAGTAGGATGCATTGGATATACATATATATATATATATACATATACACACGCAGCCACCGGATATCAGACGTTGGCTAAAAGCTAAAAGCTTTCCCATATTTCATTAGTTTCTCGCCGCCTGCCATACACGCTCTACTGCCCGTTTTACCAACGCGCCAAGGCTGAATCCTCCACGACGACTATATACACACACACACACATTCACAATTCTCATAGATTCGGTCAAACTCATTTCTGTATTGTACCTTTCCTCCCCACCACCCCTAGATTCAAATAATTATAATTTTAATCAAAAAAAATAAATTATATCTAAAAGAAAAAATTTAATCATAATCTTTTCTTTTTTGCTCTCTAAATTTGAATTAGTAAAAATTTTAACTAATTTGAATTAGTGACTCACTTTTTGCTTTTGAATTAGTTAAAATTTACTAATAAATTAGTAGAAAAATTTTTTTTTACTACTTATTAGTAAAATTTAACTAATTCGAAAAATTTTTACTAATTCAGATTTAGAGAGTGCTCTCTAAATTTGAATTAGTAAAAATTTTAACTAATTTGAATTAGTGACTGACTTTTTGCTTTCGAATTAGTTAAATTTTACTAATAAATAGTAAAAAAAAATTTTTCTACTAATTTATTAGTAAATTTTAACTAATTCAAAAGCAAAAAGTGAGTCACTAATTCAAATTAGTTAAAATTTTTACTAATTCAAATTTAGAGAGTAATAGTTTTTAATTAAAAATTTTAATTCATTAAAGTTTCAATAAAGAATAAAGTAAATTTTTTTTTAAATAAATTAGATTTTTTAATTTTAGTTACAAAAAATTATCAAATAAATCATAAGTTTTGAGTTAATCAAATAATAACAATAAATTAAAAAATGTTAAAAAAAAATTGAAAAAAATAAATTCTATATTTTTAAGAAGAAAGGGATTGTAAATTTCAAAGATTTCAAATATAAATTAATTTAAGGGTTTACAGACCAAATAAAATGAAAGTATGATTACAAGCGTGTATTAAAATTTTTATTAGACTGACCTTCAAACAAAATGAATTTTTAACTAAAAAAACATCTGCTTAAAAAGATTTTTTATTATGCAATAAAAATAGATTATTGCCATATACGAATGACAAGAAAAATTAAGGAACTATAATTTAATTGAAAATATGTGAAAATTCATTATATGATAATTTTTATTAATTAACCAACTGTCGTATTAACTTAAAAAGGTAATACAGTCGACTCTCGATAATTAAATTCTCAGTAAATTGAATTTCTCGATAAATTGAAATTGGATTTGGTTCCTTGAAAAACTTTTGATACTTAAAACATTTGATACACAAAACCCTCGATAATTTGAACTTTTTTTCATGCCCCTTGAAAATTCAATTTATCGAGAGTCGACTGTATAATTAAAAAAAATTTTAAAAAGGGTTTAAAATTTAAAAAGAAAAAGAAAAAGAAAAAGAAAAAGAAAAAGAAAAAACTTGAAAAACTTTTGATTAAAACATTTGATACACAAAACCCTCGATAATTTGAACTTTTTCTCATGCCCCTTGAAAATTCAATTTATCGAGAGTCGACTGTATATTTAAAA
>JUFY01030999.1:0-17889 GCA_001855655.1 Leptopilina clavipes | reverse complement strand
CAGAAGTGAGGGGGGAGGGAGGGGGGTACAGAACAGTTATGAAACAAAAACCACTCACGGAAAATCAATATTTTGGCGTTGCTACTATATACCAGCGGTTGCCGTGAAGAATAAAAAATGGTCCTGGAGGTGGAGAACGGGGAAGGGAGAAATTGAACGCAGGCCAAAACCCACACTTCGCACCCCATAGCCATGTACCTGCGCGCAATGTATTTTCCAGCAATTTCGTCGATCCTGGCGCCGAGCATATACCTTCTGCTAGTAGTGGCGCTTGGTTCAGGGTAGGGGGTGGGACGAGTATCGCTCCCCGGGGGGGTGGGGGAGGGAAAGGGGAGTGAGAGGCTAAGGGTGGTCGAACAAGAGGTTCAGACCAGTGGGAGGGTGCGATATTGACTAAATAATGCAGCTGCCGCTCTATGTATAGCGTACAACTATGCTGGTGGTTAGTGGTTCACGCAAAGGCAAGGGATGAGTGCAAGAGAGAATGGAATGAGAGTAGAGCGATATTGAGATGGAGAGAGAATGGTAGAGCGAGAGAGAAAGAGAGAGAGAGAGAGAGAGAGATATGCAAAGGGTGGAGTCAGTTGGGTCCCCACACTGTCCGTTGTGGTTACACACTGATAAGGAAGTGTGCGCATCTACTTATCAAGGGATCCGGGCAACAAAAGAGTTGTTGGAAGCGAGAAAGTCGGGACCCCTCAAGAAGCCGCAGGCCTCCTATTTAATGACGCTTTTGTACTGGGTCCCTTTTAAAATTAAAACGAGTGTCTGTTTCATCCGTCGATCCTTCGAACTTTTTTCAAGTGCGCCTTCCGGCTAAACTTTCTTACAATATATATACATCCCAACTCCCTCCCACTGTGTCTTATGCTCATGTTTTACACATTTTCTCATCTATTTTATTTTATACGCATGAGAAAGGAGAGGAGAAAATTTCAAAAAATGCAAAATTTTTCTTTCTTTCCTATCTTGCGAAAACATATTTCCAGTTGATATTAATCTCAATTGGGAGAATTGGAATTTAACATATCAATCTCACTTGAGATGAATCTCATTTGATAAGCAATCGGAATAAATCTCACTTGCCCCAATGCTCAATAAACATAAATCTCACTTGACAGATTTAATTCAATATATATGTCACTTGACAGATAGCTTCTTCGACAGAAATCTAATTAAAAGCAATTTTCTTTTGAATTCAATATAATTATTATTCAATATAATTTTCACTTGACATAAATCTAATTTGATACAAATCTCGCTTGATAGATATCTTCTTCGACATAAATTTAATTTAAAATAAATCTCCTTTTGCATAAATCTCATTCAACATAAATCTCACATGACAGATTTAATTCGATATATATCTCAATTGACTGAAATCTTCGATCTAAATCTAATTTAAAATCAATCGTCTTTACATAAATCTTATTCAACATAAATCTCACTTGGCATAAATCTCACTTGACATAAATCTAACTTGATATAAATCTCACTTGATAGACATCTTCTTCGACATAAATCTAATTTAAAATAAATCTCCTTTTGCATAAATCTCATTCAACATAAATCTCACATGCCAGATTTAATTCGATATATATCTCAATTGACTGAAATCTTCGATCTAAATCTAATTTAAAATCAATCGTCTTTACATAAATCTTATTCAACATAAATCTCACTTGGCATAAGTCTCACTTGTCATAAATCTAACTTGCTATAAATCTCACTTGATAGACATCTTATTCAACATAGATCTAATTTGAAATAAATCTCGTTTTACATAAATCTCATTCAACATAAATCTCACATGACAGATTTAATTCGATATATATCTAAATTGACAGAAATCTTCTTCGACATAAATCTAATTTAAAATAAATCTCCTTTTGCATAAATCTCATTCAACATAAATCTCACTTGACAGAAATCTCCTATGATATGAATCTATTTCGAAATAAATCTCCTTTGACAGAAATCTCCTTTCTCATAAATCTCATTCAACATAATTATCATTTTCCATAAACCTAATTCGATATAAATCTCATTTGATAGAAGTCTCCTTCGTCATAAATCCCTTGCAATAGAAATCTCACTTGCCTTAAATCTAATTTGATAGAAATCGGATTTTGATGGAAGACTTCTTTAACATAATTCTCACTTTCGATGAATTTAATTTGATGAAAATCCTATCTAATATAAATCACATCTGATTAAAATCTTCCATAACATAAATCTCACCTGTGATAAATCTAATTTGAAGGAAATCTTATCTTATAGAAATCTTCTTTGACATAAATCTCATTTGACAGAAATCTTTAGCATAAATCTCAAGTGTCATACATCTTGTTTGACGACATAATAATCACTTCAATGGAATTTATTTATCATAATTCTCACTTCAAATAATACGCACATTGCAAGTATTAAAATTACATCAAATGTGTTTTATCTAGTGAACTTTACGGCAAATAAAATTTATTTCAAAATGGAATTATTGCAAATGAGATTTATGTTAAAGAGCAGGAATTATGTCAATTCAAAATGACATTTATGATTTATGATTTATGACACTTTCATATGAATTTGATATATGTCAAATAAATTTTATCTCAAATGACATTTGTGCCATGGGATATATATGTTATATGAGATCTATATCTATGGAGATTACCAAATGAGATTTATGTCAGTAAAAAATTTTGCCATATGAAATAAATTAGAATAATAGATGTTTTTCACCTGGAAATTACTTTATCCAGTTTCGTAATAAAATCTACATTATTCATTACTATATGATTAATGAAATGAAAAATCGTCCTGTATTATTACAAAAAAGTATTTTGGAAAATTAGATTCAGCTTTAAACTAATAAAGCAAAAAATAAATTTTGAAAAATATATTAAAATATTAAAATATTTCTTTAATCTTTATTCTTTAATATTTAAGAAATATTCTCTTTCTGCGACAACTGTATAATTAGAATAAATTTTTTCATACATTTCATTTCTTTTTCGTTAATTAATTTGTCATTGACATTTAACTTTTTTAATTCCAAGTTTCCAATTAACCTCCTTCTGTTTTTTTTAAATAAAAAATAAAATTTAAAATAAACTTTACTGTAAAAAAACAAAAATAAAAAATTATCCAATCACTTCTCATTGATTTTGCAGACGATTAAAAAATGTCGATCTGGGCCATTAGTCTCTC
This sequence comes from Leptopilina clavipes, assembly GCA_001855655.1. NCBI lineage: Eukaryota > Metazoa > Arthropoda > Insecta > Hymenoptera > Figitidae > Leptopilina > Leptopilina clavipes. The sequence goes on along the minus strand of JUFY01030999.1, from coordinate 14,679 downwards.
GCAGAGATAAAGAGTGAGAAATCACCAGCAGATATTGAACTTTTGAATAGTCAGATTACGTGCCGATTAGTTTATCTCCTACTTTATGAAAGTTTTTTAGTTCACGCGATATAGATTATGCAAGTTTAGAGTGCATATCGAGGTGATGATATACTCTCACGATTCAAGATGGGAAACTGCTTCAAGTAAAACTGAATAAATTGAATTCTAAAGATAAGCAACCACAGAACGTAGTTTCACGAAAAGTTTTCTGTGTGCAAAGGCGAAAAAAGGAAAAAAAAGAAAATTCTTGCGAAACATAACGTAAAATTAAATAATATAAAACTCTCTTTTAATTTACATTCATCTTCCACTGATTTCTTATTTAAGTATCGACGTTGAATTCATGATTTCTTTTTGTCATTAGTATCAAAGAAATTCCACTTCTTTGATTTCAATCCGAACTTAATTACAATCATTCAAACTGAACGTAAAGAAGAAAAAAGTTTTAATTCTACATAAAAAAATTTTTTAATTCCTTTGAATTTATCATCAAAAGTAAAAAATTTAGAACAAATTAACAGATAACGAGGAAAATGATAATTAATTATTTTTTTTACCCTCCATTTCCTTCTTTATTTGTTTCATCTCAATTTTTTTCCTTCGTCAACAATATATCAAATTTAGAATAAAATAAGATGTCATGAAATTGTGGTAAAAGAAATAGTCGCAAAAAAAAGTGAAATGGAGAGAGCAAAGAGAGAAAGGAATAAAATGCGAGCAAGATTTGATAAGAAAAAAAAGAGATGAAGAAGAAAAAGAAAAAGTTGATACAGAAAAAGTGAGAGAAGGGAACAAGTTGAGATAGTAGAAGTGGATGGAGAAAAGATGTGAAATGAATAATGAGCAGTTTTCCCAAATTATATAATCCACCAACCATTTCATGTTCTTCCTGAAATGAATTTAAATTTCTTTTTTCTATTTTTTCCCTTTGCCTTTTATTTTTTACACTTTCTCGTGAAAAATATATACACATGATAAAATCGAATAAAATAAATGGACCTGAATATATTCGAAATATATCAGTTTAGTTTCATCCAAATTAATAAATATTTAACGAATATATGTTGAAAATGAAATAAAATAAAAATTCTTGTAAAGTAATCCATTGATTTTTTTTTAATTACAAAGAATAACGAAGTTAATATTCTATTTGCAAAATTTACAATTTGCAAAAAATGTTTGAAAAATGATTCCAAGTCTCTTCCATTAAAAAATTCATTTTTTTTTTGAATTTTAATGAAGAGCTTTCCGAACGTTTCATTGCAGCTATTAATAAAGGTATAAACAACTATTCACAGACGGAAAGATTTTGCATAATTTATGCAAAATCAATTACACTGAATGAACTTTGCAGAATATTTTGCAAATTACATTTTGAAGATAATTTTCGCAAATTAGATTTAGCTAAAATAAAAAAATCAATTATAATTTATTTTGGGGAAATAGATTTCACAAAATTTATTTTAAATAAACTATGCAAAATTCTTTCGAGTAAAATTGTTTGCCAAGAATCGATTCATACTAATAATGGTCTGATTTCAAGATGTAGGCCAAATTTGGCACAAAGTTCCATATAGGAGATAAAAACATGACATATAGTGTATTGCATTTTTAACACGATACTTTCAAAAAAAGCCAGATCGTATTTCCGGTTGACTAAAAATAGTAAAAATATTGATATGTGATGGATTTCTATGTCTGCTTGAGAATTCCAAATATTTATTTTTCTCTCTTTCTCTCTCTTCTTCTTGTAATATATAAAGAAGATAAAAGCGTAAAGCACACGTGAATAAGCAGATAATAGAAAACAAAAAATAACAAATAAATAAAAAAAAGTAATACGAATATGAATCAATGATAAAATTGAAAGAATAAGAAAAAATATGAAATTAATAACAAGCAATAAATAACAAGCAATATGGAAATAAATAACAAAAAATGAATAATAAAACAAATAATAAACAATATATTAAATCATTGACCAAAAATAAATAATAAAAAAAGCAAATAATATGAATCAATAATAAAGTTAAAAAATAAACAATATGAATCAATAATAAAGTTAAAAAATAAACAATATGAAATTAATGACAGTCAATAAATAATAAGCAATATGAAATAATTAACAAGAAATAAATAATAAAAAAAGAAACAATATGTAATTAATTACAAGCAGATTAATAAGCAATATGAAATTTAAAAAAGTAATTTAAAATTTAAAAAAGTAAATTTAAAAAAATAATAAACAATGTGAAACTATTGACAAGCAATAAGCAATAAAAAAAATAAACAATATGAATCAATAATAAAATTAAAAAAAAAGAAACAATATGAAATTAATGACACGAAATAAATTAATATAAAAGTAGGTAATAAACAATATAAAATAAATAATAAAGTTGATAAAAATAATTAAATAACAAAGAATTTGAAATGAATAATAAAATTTAAAATATAATAAAAAATGTGAATAAATATTAAAAAAAATTAATATTTATTAAACGGTATAGTTATATAACAGATAAGTATAATAAATAATCAAAAATAAGAAGTAAAATTTAAACATCAATTGATAAAAATCAATGTGAATAAAATAACCGAAAATGTTAAAATTTTTGTTTTAGTTTAATTTTAATTTAGTCAGATTTCGTCAGACAAAAATAAATAAGAAAGAAAAGAAATTTTCAAACTATTTTTCACTTATTTTTTTCTTTAATAAACACAGTTATAATTTTCAGCATTTCTAACAATACGTGAAAGAAGATGATGATTTCAGAAAGTAATTATTCTTGAGACGAAATTTCCTAAGAGAAATGGAAACTTCTCTAACATCTGGTTATATCTGTCTACAAAAGACATTCAAAGACTGTAATACAACAGATTGAAACTAAAGGGGCTTATGAGGATCTTTAATGAAGTAAGAAGCTTACATTCAACTATAAGCTTCAAGAAAAGTTAAAAATCAAAGGAAACATGATATTTTAATAATAAAAAAAAAAAAAAACTGGAAAACTCCATTTTAATCAATAAGTTTCAATTCTTTTTCAATAAATCGTACTTAAATATTATTTATTTTTAAAAATATATTGAAAACTTATTTCGATTTTTTAATATTTCTTTTTCCCCAGTGAGCATCTGATGTTAAAAATTAAATTATGTTGTAGATTACAAAAGAAAGAGGAAAAAATATCTGTTTTTTCATTGGTATATTATAAAATCGTGATTAAATCCGACTGATTCACTGGAAAAAATATTCTTGTTTTGAGAGAAAAATCCATCTTGGTAAAATCAAGAATTGAATGAATTGAATCAAGAATATTACACTTAATCGAAGAGTATTTCTCTCTTATTTTAAGAGGAATATTCTTAAATGGAGAATAATCCTCTTAAAACAAGAGGATTATTTTCAAGCCATATTCTAGGGGAAAATATGCATTAAAATAAGAGGAATCCGCTTAAAACAAGAATGTTTTTTTTTTCGGTGTTGGTGGGAAATTTTTTTTCTTAAAATTTACATTGATAGGGATTTTTTTTTGTTTTAAACGAGAAGTTTTTTGAAGAATATGACAGCTATGTATTCGGACGTTTCGCGAGTGATTTAGCAGGTGTTCAAGTTGGTAATCGGGACGCGATGTATTACTTCGTATAGTTAGAGGGGCATTTCTATAGAGGCAGCTTTTGAGTTGAGTAAAAGACCTCATACCTCTTTGGGATACACAAACCGCTTTAATGTACCTTTAGTATATGTATATAGCAACGTCATTATATCGCTAACATTCTCAGCTATACCGGGTGTCAAGAAAATGCGAAAATTAATTCCCAGTTTCTGTTCGTCGAGCTTTGCGACGAAAAGAAAAATTTCGATTCACACATTCGCTTTATTTAACTGAGAAGAAGAATTTTAGAATTTTCAATTAATTGAATTTTATTAGAGAGAATTTTCTCTAAGTCAAATTTTCATTATTCGGATTTTTGTTTAATCTACTTTAAATAAACCTGAATTTTTACCTAACAGAATTTTTGGGTTTCTGAATTTTTAAAATAGTTAAATTATTATCTTTCAAAAGGCCGAATGATTTTGGCGCGAATTTTAAAATTAACCAATCAGAAAATATCTGGAAAATTTTAAAATTCGAACCTAAATCTTTCGGATATTTTGCAATTTCGATAAAATGAAAACTCGAAATTTTAATAAGAATTAAAATATCAAATCATGAAAAAAAATTCGGACAAATGTTTTCATTTGTCCGAATTTTTTTTTCAATTGTGAAATGAGAATTAGTTAAAATTTAATAATTCTAATTTACCAATAGAATATTACTAATAAATAGTAAACAAAAAATTGCTTACTAATTTATTAGTAAATTTTAACTAAAAAAAAACTAGTTAAAATTTAACTAAAAAGTTAGTCACTTTTTCAAATTGGTTAAAATGTTTACGAATTAAAACTTAGAGAATAGAGAGATCGTTAGTTGCGAAAGAGAAAATGAATGGAAAAAAATATTTACGTTAACAAAATTGTCAAAAAACAAGTAAAAGTTGTAATTTTTTTTCGAAAGAACATCTCTAAAATTGGATAATGTAAGATAAAGTGCTTTGTAACACAAGATCCATTTATTTTGCCATAGCAAAGCCAATAAAAGGATGAGCAACAGTAATCCATCACTGTTACAAGCTAAATTTTATTCACCTTTTCGTTACTCAGAGTAGTCTGCAAAGAGGTACTGAAAGAGGAGTGTTTCATCACCCCAATGAACTTTCAAGATTATATGTACCTTCAGAAAGGAAAATTCCCATGTGGTGTGAGATGAAGTAATCGATAGGGGTACAGTAAAGTTGAAAAATTAACTTTTTTCACCCACATTTTCAAATATTCAATGAATTTTTTTAATATATGAAATATTAATAATGATAGAATTCCTAAACAAAAAAAAAATAACTAAAGAATTTAATTTCCCCTCAGCAATTACAGTTAGAGAATTTTGACATATTCCCAATCAGTATTATATTTATTCTTATTTCAAGTGGAAAAAGAAGCTATTGAGTTAAGTGTATAAAAACCATTTGTCGAACTTTTAAATTATGTCAAACTCATGCTAACTAGTTCCGTCGTTATCCTTTATCGAGGTTTGATGCATGAATTGAAATTATCGGTCCATAACTTTCGTAAACTAGAATACAAACTCGATAGAAAGCAGTATTCAGAATTTTGGAATCGATATATTAGAGGAAAATCGCCAATTTATGAAATATATTTTAGAAATTTTGTTCGTAAATTCCTCAAGTATTTTCCAACATTATTGCATAATTTCTAAACTAAATAATAACAAATGCTTTAAATTTTAAATTCACTGGACAAAAAACAGAAATTTTTCTTTTACATTAAATAATTATATTTACAAAGTTTCTATTTTATTACAGTTTCTATTTAATTTCTATTATATTTCCACATCAATTATCTTTTATCCTTTATGTAATAATAATAATAAGAATAATAATAATAATATTAATAATAATAATAATAATAATAATAATAATAATAATAATAATAATAATAATAATAATAATAATATTATTAATTAATATTATTAATATTAATAGTAATGATTAATTATTAATTATTTATATTAAAATTATTATTTTGGTTATTCTTTAATTAGAAAGAGGTACATGAAAAAAAAAGATTGATAAAATTATGACAGTCAGTAGAAGCAGAATAAATAATTAATAGTAATTAATTGCAGAGGGGAATAAATGTGATAAAAAATAAAATTCGTGAATAAAATTCTTTAATCTGCTTTCAGTTGACCGGTATAAATGTCAGAGATATTTCCCTTATCGGAATGAAAACTGATACAAGAGCGATCATGTTTGTGGGAGAGAAGTGAAATGTGCATTCGTGTGCGGTCTTGTTCGAGTGGCTTGCGAATTCACGCATGCGTAAATGTTTCATGGAGCATAACAAATTTCAACCAATCTATTAAAATGCTTTGTCCCAACCACTGAAAATTCTATTTTCAGTTCAACCTAAAATGTCATTGGTCATTTACAATTCTCTTTACATTTTCCATATGTTGATGACATATAACGTATGTTTTAACTAAACAGAATTTCTTTTTTTTCTCTTTTCTTTACTTTTTATCCCTCTTTTTACAAATTAGTGCATTTTTTGCTTTTTTGGCAATATTTCTGAAGTATAATGAATTTTTCGTACAGTATAATTTGTAACAACCTTTTTTTAAATCTTCGCTTCCTTTTTTATTACGAAACGTTTTGTCAAAAAGTTTTTAATTGATTTTCTAAATATGAAAATTAAAAGTAGATTTATTTTCGTATAACAAAAAATAAAACTTTCAGTAGTATATGTAAAATTTGTCAGATTTTTTTAAAAATAAATTTCCATTTTGTAAAATTTACTCACCGGTATTTGATGAAACACGAACTTTATGTGTGGAATCTGAAAAAAGAACATTCGAATTATGAATTTTAATTGTTATTATATTCGTTAAAATATTTATTAGAGAAAATTCTGTTCGATTTAAATAAGAGTAAATTGAATTAAAATAGGAAGGTTAATTTCCAATGAGGTTCTATTTAATTAATTTTTTAGAATAATAAATAATAGAAAGGCATAAATAATAAATAAATAAAAAAACCTAATAGTAATTGTATAATAATAGTAATTAGACACGTTTTCCACAAGAATTTAATTTTCTGTTCCCCTGATATCCAGACAGAACTTTGTCATTTTCTTTGGTTTTGAAAGTCAAGAAAAAGAAAGATAAAAAGAAAACTCGATAAACTTAATAATATTAGTGGTAAAAGTTATTATTAGTCAGACAAAATATTTATAAATTGTTGTAATTAATTCCAAGTAGTATGAGTCAATTTTGACCAGACGAAATATTTTTAAATTTTTTAAATTTTTTAAATTTTAGTCAGACAAAAATATTTCGAATTTTTGTAATTGACTTTGAGTAGTATAAGTCAATTTTAGTCAGACAAAATATTTCTGAGTTCGGTCAATGTAGAAGTAGTATAAGTCAATTTTAGTCAGACAAAATATTTCTGAGTTCGGTTAATGTAGAAGTAGTATAAGTCAATTTTAGTCAGACAAAATATTTCTGAGTTCGCTTAATGTAGTAGAAGTAGTCTAAGTCAATTTTAGTCAGACAAAATATTTCTGAGTTCGGTTAATGTAGTAAAAGTAGTATAAGTCAATTTTAGTCAGACAAAACTCTCCCAAACACTTTGAACGAAATCGCAGTAGTATAAGTCAATCTATAGTCAAACGAAATTAATTCAAAACTCCTGTTATTCAATCGCAGTAGTGTATCAATTTTGGTCAGACAAAATCTTTTCCAATTCATGTAATTTATTGTCAGTAGAAAAATTCACTTCTAGTCAGATAAAGTATTTCCAAATTTTTGTTTTATACTCTCAGTAGAATGAGTCAATTATAATCAGACAAAACACTCGAGGATTGTGTCATTTTACTCTAAGTAGTATAAGTCAATTATTATCAGACAAAATACTTGAAAAATTTTAATCATTTAATCGCAGTAGCATAAGTCAATAAGAGGCAAAGAACTTCCTAATTACTGTCAGTAGTATGAATCATTTTTAGTTGGACGAAACTACTCCGAAACCTTGTAATTTACCCTAAAAGTAGTAGAAGTCAATTTTGGCCAGGCGAAAAATTTTTGTATTTGCTTAATAGTAGTATCAGTAGTATAAGTCAATGGGAGGCAGACAAAATCTTTTCCAATTCTTCTAATTTACTATATCAGGCCAGTAGCATGATTTAATTTTGCTCAGACAAAATACTTCCTAATTCTTGTAATTCAATCGCAGTAGTATAGGTCAAATTTTGGTCAGGAAAAATCTTTCCTACTTCTAATTTACACTGTAAGTAGAAAAATTTAATTTTATGACGAAATACTTCAAAATGCTGATGGTAATTTAGTCTGCAGTAGTATGAGTCAATAATAGTTCAGACTAAACACTTCTCAAAAATAATATTGACATGAAAAAATATTATTTATTCCAATTAATTTTAAAAACAGGTGGCAAATGTGAAATCCCCTTTGTGTGGCAAAGAGAAAAAAAAATTGGAACAAGATGTAAGTGAAAGGGAGAAATTGTTCAAGTAGAGCGTATGGTTGCTCAAGTAAACTTTTTCTGCTTTTAGATCCTTGGCTATCCGTAACGGAAAATCTCTTGGTCGTATGTAATGTATCATCCCCTTTTCTGCAAATTCAGCTCCTATCCGCCTCCTCGACATTCTATGCTTTGCCGTTTTTACGAACCAAGTGGTCTATTCTCATGCATATATTCGAAAGCATATGCCCATATGCCGCGCGCGCGATCCCCTAGAGCACTCGTGCCCATCGAGTTCCGCCAACGTAGTGCACCATGCCAACCGCAAAATTTTATATCTCTCAGAACCATATCTCACCCCATGCGCAATATCACTCTCCATTTTATATATTGCATTCGCCTTTCTCATTGTGCAAAATACCAATAAAATATTTCTCATGAACACATATTTTCTTTTTCTCTTTCTGCCCTAAAGAGCGGACACAAAATTTCGTTGAAATTGAAAATCCTGAAGGAATTGTAATTTTAGTTTTGTCAACTTTCCAAAAAAGCCAGGGAGAAAATAATGTTGGAGAAATTTTATTTCAAACCATAAAATTTGTTTTTGTTTGTTTTGTGTACTTGATGGGACTGAAAATTACTTTTACCACTGGTAAGAAATTTAAACTTTACTGATTCTAAATTAAAACGAATTAAGATTCGCCTGTCTGACTAAAACTGCCTTTCACTACTGATAAAAAACGATAATGTTGTTAATAATGCACATTGTTATTTATTTTTTATGAAAATTGACAATTCTGTAAATCCAATAATTAAAAAATTAAAAAATTAATTTAAAAAAAAGAAAAATAAGAAATAAAAATAAAAAACGAAAAATAGAAAATACTTTTTTAATAATTGTTTTTAATTTCTTTTTGAAAATTGTTTAGTAAACATTTATAATTCACAAGGAAACAATTTTTTCTAAAACATATTCGGTTATTTCTAAAAATATACAATAAAATAAATTTATCGACAAAACTAACTGAAATAACTAAATCATTTGAAAACTTGAAGAGCAAAGTTTTCAAATTCAATATAAATTTTCACTCGGGTAATTTCGAGCAAACATGTCAAGAAGTACGCGTACGCTCCTTTTTGACCTACACACACACACACACACACACACATAGTGTGTAGAAGGGTAATATAAAGATGCAATCTAACTGAAATACGAGAGTTTGCATTTACTTTCGAATCAAAAGGGAAAAGTTTCTATAATTTCTTTAAAATATCCCTCCTTTCAAATCGAAAGCATTTAAATCTTATTCTTGACAATAAAAATTGTTCAATTACATTTTTCACTGAAAAGAATTCCCTTTTTGTAAACAGTGTTTACATTTCTTCTGTTCAACATTATTTTACTACCATTTCTATTATCAAAACAAAGAAAAATTCTTCCCATAAGAAAAAAAAACCGTATTTTGTACAAATATCATAAAAAAAATATTAAATTGTAAAAACAAATTATCACTCTACAGAGTGTAATAATAATACTAATACTAATACTAATAATAATAATAATAATAATAATACTAATAATAATAATAATAATAATAAAATTCCACAATCTTTTTCCGGGTACTTTCTGTGTATAGAAATTCCTTTAAAAGTCAGTTCACGTTCACTGTGCGAGCCTTCACATCCGTCTCGGTTCCAATATCTAAAGTCATAATTTTAATGAAAATTCCTCTATCGTCGAGTTCTTGGAATTTCAAAATATACGATAAATAAACGTCTTTTATAGACTCGGTACAAAAAAAAAAATTAAGAGATAATAATTTCCCTTTGGGAGAATTTTTATTGTATACAAAAAATTTATATAAACAACTGTTTGTTTATTTGATGAAACAAAAAATTCAGACAAAATATTTCTGAGTTCGGTTAATGTAGTAGAAGTAGTATAAGTCAATTTTAGTCAGACAAAATATTTCTGAGTTCGGTTAATGTAGTAGAAGTAGTATAAGTCAATTTTAGTCAGACAAAATATTTCTGAGTTCGGTTAATGTAGTAGAAGTAGTATAAGTCAATTTTAGTCAGACAAAATATTTCTGAATTCGGTTAATGTAGTAAAAGTAGTATAAGTCAATTTTAGTCAGACAAAACACTTCCAAACCCTTTGAACGAAATCGCAGTAGTATAAGTCAATCTGTAGTCAAACGAAATTAATTCAAAACTCCTGTTATTTAATCGCAGTAGTGTATCAATTTTGGTCAGACAAAATCTTTTCCAATTCTTGTAATTTATTGTTTTGTAGAGTACAATTAATTTATTGTTTCAGTAGAAAATTTCACTTTTAGTCAGATAAAGTATTTCCAAATTTTTCTTTTATACTCTCAGTAGTATGAGTCAATTATAATCAGACAAAACACTCGAGGATTCTGTCATTTTACTCTAAGTAGTATAAGTCAATTATTATCAGAAAAAAAAACTGACTAAAACTGTCTTTAAGTACTGATGGAAAATTCAAACGATTTTAAAAGCAGACTTGTCTGACTAAAGTTGACTTTGACTACTGATCTTGAATTAAAGTGAATTTTCGATGCTATGTCCGACTATACTAGAATCAAATTAAAACAAAATTAAAGTATTAGGTCTGATCAAAGCTGACTTTGACTACTGGTTTCAAATGAAAACAAATGGAAAATATTCTGTCTGACTAAAATTTACTTTTACTACTAAATACTTTGTTTCTGACTGAAACTTACTTTTACTACTTTTTATATTGTTGTCTCACTAAATATTACTCTTACTACTGGAAAAAAATTTTGATACGTTCTGTCTGACTATAGATTACTTTCACTACTGAAAAACGATTTTCACTTGTTGTGTCTGACTAGAGCTTAATTTTACCACTGAATATATAAAAATTATTTCGATACGTTGTGTTTAACAGAAGCAAATATTTAGATTTAACTTAGATTTTATTAAACAAAAACTGGACATGAAACGTTTCTTTTTCAATATTCAACGAAATTACAACCGATCGATTAAAATTGACCGTGTTTATAAAAGTCCGGAAACAATAAAATGTGTGAATTTTGGAGACATGTTTACATTGCTTCAATATTTGCGAAGGGGAGAAATTTTTAAACCGCAACAAAATACGAATAAAAAAGAACAAGAATTTTACTAATGGAATTAATTCACGTAACACGTAGGACGTATATAATATTTTTCATCGTACGGTACATTGTGCAACAAAACAATGTCAAATTGTTAATTAAAATGATATTTGTAATTAATTACTAAAAACAAAGAGAATAATTAACTGTAATTAAATTTAAGTCAATATAATTGTTCATCCATATTCTGATATAATTTTATCACAATGGAAATAATGTACAAATTTTCAATTCTATTGGCGAAATAGTATGAAATTTTCATTTCATCAAATTATCATGATTATTTGTTTGACATACTTTTCAAAATTATATCGTCAGTTATTTTCTTTTTGTTTTTAAATTTAAATAAAAAGTCGTATTTTACAAGTTGATAATTTTTTTTCAGTGAAAAGAAAATTATTTACGAGTATTGCTTCTTCATGAGGAAGCATTGTTTTAATTTTAGATTTTATTAGTAGTGAAAGAAGATTTTAGTCAGACAGAACGTACGAAAATAGTTTTTCTGCATTCAGTAGTAAGAGTACCTAAGTTTTAGTCAGGGAAGGTACGAAAATTTTTTTAGTGTTTAGTAGTAAAAGTAAGTTTTAGTCAGACAACGTATAAAAATAGTTTTTTGTTTCTTTTGCATGCAGTAGTGAAAGTTGATATCTGTCAGACAATCTTTCAAAATATTTTTTTGCATGCAGTAATAACAGATGATTTTAGTCCGAAAACGTAGCGAAAACAGTGTTTTGTCTTCAGTAGTAAACTCAAGCTTTAGTCAAAAATAAGGCATAAAAATATTTTTTTGTACTCAGTGGTAAAGGTAAGTTTTAGTCAGACAAAAAGTACTTTTTTGTATTCAGTAGTAAAAGTTGATTTTAGTCAGACAACGTAACAAAATAGTTTTATTCAGTAGTGAAAGTTGATTTTAGTCAGACAACGTAACAAAATAGTTTTATTCAGTAGTAAGAGTAAGTTTTAGTCAGACAAAAAGTATCAAAACGGTTTTTCTGTATTTAGGAGTAGAAGTAAGTGTTAGTAAGCCACAGCGTATCAAAAGTTTTGTCTTCAGTAGTAAACTCAAGCTTTAGTCAGACACAACGCTTAAAAATAGTTTTTTCACTTAGTGGTAAAGGTAAGTTTTAATCAATATAGTTTTTTGTTTGCAGTAGTTGAAGATGATTTTAGTCAGACAAAAAGTACTTTTTTGTATTCAGTAGTAAAAGTTGATTTTAGTCAGACAACGTAACAAAATAGTTTTATTCAGTACTAAGAGTAAGTTTTAGTCAGACAAAAAGTATCAAAACAGTTTTTTTTTATTTAGGAGTAAAAGTAAGTTTTAGTAAGCCACAACGTATCAAAAGTTTTGTCTTCAGTAGTAAACTCAAGCTTTAGTCAGACACAACGCTTAAAAATAGTTTTTTTCACTTAGTGGTAAAGGTAAGTTTTAATCAATATAGTTTTTTGTTTACAGTAGTTGAAGATGATTTTACTCAGACAACGTATCAAAACAGTCACATTTAAATTTGTCGAAAACGGAGAATCAAGTGAAAATTGACTCGTATAAATAATTAATAGTGTGGATAAAATATTCCTTTTGATCGAAATGTATAAAAATATGTTTTTTTCACGTTTTAGAATGTTGTGAGATATCTCTTTCAAAGAAAGGTGAATGTTGTTAGTGAAATTTCGCCACTGAAAACCTTTACAACAGGGAATTGTGTAGGGATGGCATGTTTTGCTCAATGGTGCCCTTGAGGCATTTTATCAATAGCGGAAGTGCTCACTGAAATCGGCACTAATTATATTGAAATGATATACAACTTTCATTTTTATTCCAATTTTTCCTCATTTTTTTTCTATTTTTTTTTCTTATTTTTATTTTTCATTCTTTTTTTTTTCCAAAAGCCACCGAAGGTTATAATTTGCGAAGTCGGCGCGACTTTTTCAACGCTGTCAATGTTCAAGGGAGTGAGTATTCTTTTCTCGTCAGTTTGCCACCCCCCAGCTCCGATTTCTTTTTATTCCAAGAAGTCTCCTTCCTCTTCTCCTTTTAGCGTCTCTATTCATCCGTATCTCGCTTGCGGGTATGGGTAAGGCGTCTTCCCGTACCCCTTTATTCACCCTCCACGATCAGAACATTCTCCTCTTCGCCACTATCTTCTCTCTCTCTCTCTCTCTCTCTATTTTCGTCTCTTCCTTTTCTGTCTGATTTTCTCTCTCTGTCTGTCCTCCACACTTTTTCTCAATCTCTCGTTCAGTGTCTTCTACCGGGTTTCACTCACAGCATCCATCAGGAGAAAAGACTTCTTCCATATTCTATCACCACCCCCCCCCTTCCTCTCCTTGGCCACTTTCAAAATTAGTGTATGTCTACTTTAACTCTACACAGGTTTATTCCTGACTGAATTTCATCAGTTGGGGAGTCATTCAAATGAATGTAAATAGTCGACCAATGAAATTAAAAAAGAAAAAAAAGGAAATGATGGAGAACAAAAGAATTGAAAATTACACAATTTCGAGTCGTCTGTGTGATTTAAGTCCGCACTTGATTTTTCTTTATGTCTGAATCTAATGTGTGCAAATCGAGAATATTTTTTTTTTTTCAAAGATGTAAACGAGACTCGCGATTTTGTTTTTACATTCTTTTGATCCCCACTCTTCTTGTATTTTTTTTGCAGTTTTTTTTTTGTCGGCTCACCTTTTATTGTCACGAGACTGGAATTCATTCGTGCAAATATTAGGGAAAATTTGCATCGAAGGTTGGGAAAATTCAATATTAAAAGCGAGATTGCAGGAAATATTATTTAAAGCTGAGTACCCTTTTGCTATTCAATGCGCGGGGGGGAAGGGGAGACTTTGGTGCAATTAGGAAAACAAGAGGCAAGACGCTATAAACTGTAAGGTGAAAATTTCTATAATTGACGAAAACACGTAATTCAAACTTTGCGAAAGTATTCCCTTGAATTAATTTCTATAAATATTTGTTTTATTTCATTTTTATTATATTCATTTTATATTATATATTCTTTATTTTACAATACTTCACTTTATTTAATATTTTTATTTTATTTTTATTAGACTTTATTTTATTTATATTTTATTTATATTTTATTTACATTTTATTTACATTTTATTCATTTTTTTTTTATATTTTATTGATCTATTGCTTCCTCGTGGAGGAAGCTTTGTATTCCTTTCATTTAAAATTTTTTTAAAAATGTTGAAAACAAATTTTCCTCTATTTAGAAATGTTATATATGAGTCCCTGATCAAATGTCCGGATGTATGTATGTGTGTGTGTATGTATGTGTGTGTGTGTGTGTGTGTGTGTGTGTGTGGATCCCGTTTCTTGTTATAACGATAACTCGAAGAGGTTTTAACGAATCTA